>JALJCO010003405.1:0-174331 GCA_023101725.1 Atherinomorus stipes | reverse complement strand
ACACACAAAAGTAAGGGCTATTGAACTTTCGGTTTTTGGAGAACAGAATGATGCAGAATAAATATGTAACCATTGAACAATGAACATGTGCATTCAAAAGTTTAGACAAAGTTTAATTTAGTTTATCTGGAAAGGTTAAGGTGGATTTTAGATTCATTCTGACATCATACAAAAAGCTAAATATCCTTAACTTAAATCCTTTTTTTTGTGAGTAGTGTATACATATATATATATATATATATATATATAATATAAATTGACATTCAATTTAAGGGGGGCTTCAGGACCCCCCAATATGAGCTAAAATCGCCCAATGTGTTACATACTGTAGCTAAGAAAGTCAACATGACTAAAATAAATGCTGCCACAGAAAGCTGAGCACGTCTAGGTAAGTTAATGGTCTCTCAACTTATTATTATTATTATTATTTGTCAGAAAATGGACGCATGTGACCGGTAGCTTTCTAAGACACATTTCTAAGACACATTAGGTAGAGACGTGTAAGAATAGTCCAAGCCTGCAGAGATAAAAAGCCTTCACAAAAGCTGCTGTTGTTTGTGGTTCCACTCAACTCAATTAGTTTTCTAAAAGAGTTCCCTGTGAAAGAAGGAAAACTGCTAAATGCATCTTTGCAAGTTTCTTTGTTGTTCCATATTTCTGATTACAGAGAGAAAAAAAATTAGCAAGATTGCATGAAATATTAATGATCACACGGGCCATTTGGCAAAGCATTTCAGAGGATGTTTTGATCCATCGAATCAAGGCTTATGGAACCAGCATGCACCCCTGCTCCACTGTGCTGCACGTGGTCCAAATTCAATATCCAGGACAACATTAATGCTCAGTGTGGAAATCAAAATCACGCTCTCTACGGAGCCAGTTATTCTGTAAAAGCCTATTACCTTCACACAATAAGGCATGGTAACACTGCTGTATGTTCTGATTGTTTTATTATTGGCTCACGACTGTTTTTACTTTGTCATTCATGTATGATCGGTGCAAAATCTGTACTTTCAGGTCTCTTGTACTCCTGGATTTTGTTTTCACTAACACGTGCTATTCCATACGACATTTCTCATCCCTGCGCTCACATTACAGAAAGATAATTTCACACTTGAGAGAAGCACACTCAATTTAAAGTAGTACTGCAGGTGTTAAAATGTCACAGGGAAAATCTCTTGGTGATTCAGCAAGCATTATGATTTCAGGAATATGTTTGTTTCACAAGTTGCATACTCATTAGTTGGTGCTGACAAAAAAAAAAACAGAGAGGGTGTTGGGGGAGGGGTCAGACTCCATGTAGGGATAGCTCCAGCCTGGCCATTTTTTCCTTCTTTTTGCCCCCATTTTCCACTAATTTCTCCTACCTTTCCATCCTGTGTTCTTTGCAAAAGACCGAGCATTGCGCTGCAGCTCTCATGGTGCAGCCTTTCTGCGGAGCCTCTGGAGTGTCCTGACACCTACGATCTGGGGAAATCTCTGCAAGCATGTTTGGTAATGATGAATTTAAATGCAAATGGCATCTTGACGGGGAAACAAATTGCACCCATCACTTGGCTAAATTGCTCCAAATTGAAGACGAGTCCCCAAACATGAGCATATTGCAGCGCTGGTATATGAAAAAATAGAATATGGAAAGCTGGGTAATGGCTCATCTTACCTCGCCTGCTTGCCTAAGTCTAAGCTCGGAGAAACGGATTGAAGCTACTGATTTTTGGCTGCATGATCACAGTTCATATGGACAAATTTGAATTGTTCCTCTGTTTTGTAATGCGAGAGGCGACGTCCACCTTGTTTGTCAGCACTCGGGAGCTTTTGCAGGAAGAAGAGAAACCATCAAAATGCCACAGCAGATTAATGGGAAATCATAGCCAATGTTTGAAGCCACATCCCCCCCCTGTCTTTGTACAAATTCAAAGGTTGTATCAATGTGGGATTGGACAAGTAGCTTTGGTTTTACCTGACAGATTGACTGTGTGACACAGTGCTGACCTTTCTTCATCCCATTCTGACTGCCAGTGATTTATTTCTTGCACACCTCCAAAACAGACTAAATGTGTGCTTCATTGAGGGGAGCTACCATGGGAGGAGAACATTGTCTCTTTTCCCCCATTAAGCCACAGAGGATAAAAGAACACTCTCCTCCTTTGCGCCCCCCCCTCCCAAACTCAGCTCTCCCACTCATTCTGTGTTATCGTCGGACTCGGGAATGCGGGGAGACTTCGAGATCAGCGGCAGAGTGAGGCGCAGAATATAGATCAGCAGCCGGGAGAACTGAAGCCCAGACTATTTAGCATACCTAATTGACCTCTAGCTGAAAAACCTCCGTGCTGTGCCTTCACCCACCCCCTCTGCACCCACCACCCCAACTCACAGCCGCCTTAATATTATTTTATGACTCGGTGCTTGCAGACATCTTGGTGATGAGTGTGCTTAATCTTGTTGGAGGCTATCAATATTTTTGTCTGCTGTGTGCTTTGTTTCAGAATGGAGCCCCGGTGATTTTCTGGTTTGTTCTTTGCTTCCCCTCACCCTTCACTCCTCCCCTACTCTCAGCCAAAAAGAAAAAAAAAGAAAAACTTCATGAACGAAGCCAAGTTCAAGTCATGACTTCAGTTCCCCCTCAAATGTTTCACAACTAAAATCTGTCGAAGCAAGAATTGGATCGTGTTAATCCGATAACTCCAAATCAAAAAGAAGCCCAGCTCCAGCTGTTAGGAGCAGATTCTGGGTTTAATATTCCAGGCCCTGTTGGTGTTTAAATGAGGGGATTAAAAACTGAGCAGTGTTTCAACACAATTATCAGCAACAGAACTGAACTGTCTCAAATAGCCATGCCACCATGGTGGGGTGTCCCAGGGGGCCTTCTAAAAATATGCAGTAATTAAGTGCTCACCTCGTTATAATGGGATTATTACCATAAAAATACCCTAAGACATATTTTGCACTTGAGGAAGACAATGAAAAGGGACAGGAGCCGTACCGGGTATCACTACTTTCCCACGGTTGCAAAGATTCGTCAAACCTCTGGAGTGCAAACGCAGGTCTCGGTCCGATTCAAGTGAACCAAAGACAGGAAGTGGACTACAAATTGCATTGGCATTGTGGGTCAAACGTTGGACATCGTGGGTAAACGGCAACGCTACAACAACAAACACACGTGTGGGACTGCAGTACTTATAAAGATGGCTCGTGGTCAGACGTGGAGTTACGAGGAAGTCAAAGCTTTAATTGATATTTGATCTGATGACATCATATCCAGCTCCTCGTACAAAAATAATGTCGCTTTGTGGAGGAAACAGAAGTTGTGAGAACCTTCTTGTTCGTGCGTCTTGTCCTCGCCTACGGTGAATCCGAGAGCAGCGCCACCTGAGATTCTCATTCTTGGCCTGTTTGGCAACAGTGCAACATGAACGCGATCTTGGTCCGGAAGACCACCCCTGCCCCCAACCGAACCGAGTCCCCAAATGGGCCGAGACTCGGACTATGCTTTCTGAATGCGCCCTAAGTTGCTAATGACTTTCCTTTGTATACAACGTATTAGGTGCCTGGAGTGGATTAGTGAATGGAAACAATAGTTGCTTGTGTGAGTAGCTCCAGGATTTTGAGCAGTTGTAAAAGCCAGATACATTCAGTTGCCAAGTAACAGTATTGTTTGTCACTTACCAACTTTTTTGCCAAGTGTACACATGATGTTTGTACCAAAATGTGTTTACATGCAAAATGGCTGTGGTGGTCCTCGTTGGAGTGTCGGAGCTGCTGCGTTTGTGGAGCCCGCAAAGCACTGAAAACGGGACATGTTCTTAAACCGGATGAATGATAAATCTTTTCATGTTCAACACTTTTAAGGTAGCCAGTGTGAAACAATCAGGGGTTAGCATTTTCTGCTCAGATACTCCTTTCTTCTCACGATTGGAATTATCTTGCCTCTTTGAGAGTTTGCAGAGTTTGTACGCCACAGTTTGTGGTGGCAGAGATGGTCATAGTTTGAACATTAGGTTTAAATGAGTGACTTCAGTTCAAGTCAGCTTTATTTGTTTTGAGCCAATTCACAACAAAGTCGTCTCAGGGCACTTTACAGACAAAATTCATTCAAGCCACTTTATTGTGATCCAATCAGTATTCATACAAGTCAATAAAAAAAAGCCCAGCTAAGGACAGCAATGGATTGCATTGAATCTTGACATTTGATTCAGACCCCCATTCTGGGCTCCTCTGGGTGGGAGGTGACAGTGAAAAGTAAAAACCCTCCACTCTACTTCCTACCAGGACAGCTTTTAGGGATGAAATTTCTCCTCAAACCTGCTTTCTCCAGTCCTGTGGTGGAAATGTTGATTGTGAGGGACTCATTACAAGGCCACCCATCACCATGGTCATAAACCTTGGGCATTTATTAAAATATATCTGAAAAATGAAGGAATTGATTTATTTTATTTTTTTAGAAAAGGTTCATTTAGGTATTTATATCTAAAGATGTTTTATAAAATGGGCTTGAAGTCCAGGGTTGCTAAATAGTGTGATCACAGCTGTACGAATGAAGTGGTCTGAATAACAGATAAGCTGTCGATCATTTATTCAAGTCTAATGGGGTTCCCAAGGTCTAAGTAAAGTGAAAAATGAATATCCCAGCTGCAGTTCACACAGATGGCTCTTTCGCTTCATATCAAATAGATCCTGCTCCTCTGTGAAACTCTGGGATAGGTCAGGCATTTACTGGAGAGACATAATGATGTGCAGAGTGTTTCACATATGAAAGCAAACAAATGGCTGTCTGTAGAAGCTGACCTTCAACCAAGCTTTGTAATATAAACTTAAAATCGTACAATATTAGAGAATCAGAATACAAAAGAAGCTATTATTGAGAAGTTGTAAATGAAAGATGTGGGTTATAAGTCAGTAGACAATAACTCCAACTTACCGTTCCAGATTGAATTGAAGTATTTGTTACAGACCAGCAAAACAGTGTTTTTCTTTCTTTTTATACTTTTTGTTGAAAAAATGTTTGCTTGATAGTGTGCTTCAATTGTAGCAAACGAATTACATAGCATGCTAAAACTACGTCGCATGATGAGTCTGATTCAACCACTTTTGAACAAAGAAACAAAGCTGACCGTCCATGAACAGGAACTTTGATTCTCACTCTGGACATCCACATGGCCTCATCAGTGCACAACAGATCATATTATACCCCCAAAACCCCAGAAAAGTGAAATTTGATGTCATGGCACTTTTAACAACAGCCTTTTTAAGGAAATAGTTCGGGTTAAGTTGGATTTACACCCACATGTGTACTGCGTCGTGTCGGGTCCGGGTTGCTGACGCAGATGCAGTGCATGTTTATGCTCGAGTGTAGGGTAAAAGCGTGGCATTGCAGTTTCTTTTCCAGATCTGCAGGTGGCAGGAGGGCTGGTATCGACTGGTAAACTCCACAACATGGAGCTTTTTAATGGTTCGCTTCAGACCCAGGAAGTATTTTCTGTTTTAGAGCAACAATAATAAAACAAGACCCAAACGAAACACTGACCCATTATGTGTCAGGCCTCCCCGGACGCACACGGAGCCTATGGCAGTTGTGCCGACGCAGGCAAAAATTGAGTATTAATCCAGCTTAAGACTGGCGTGTTTATGTGCAGCATTTTTAGTCATGAGGTGCAACGTCGACCCGTACGTAGATGATAACAACACTGCTTTACTAAAACACTCATGTCGCCTCCTGGTTGGCTTTAGCTTGTAATATCGCTTGATTATGGTCGCAAACCTACAACCATTTCATAAGGGTAAGGTAGAGAAACAGCCATAGGTACAATCCAGAGCCACGTAGTGATGTTTGCACACAATATGGTGAAGCCACAATCAGTGCTGTGGCTTGGTGGGATTTACAGACTGTGACAGGTTTCATGCTGGGTAATATTGAAGTGTTCATTAAGATGATTTACAGGAGGCTCTGAAACTCAGTCAGTCACCCTTTCCTCCTGTAAGAAAGAAGTGTGGCAACATGATAACTATGAGCTGCCACTACTTGATGGACTCTGCAGTGCAAATCATACTTAGTGAACCTTCCTGGACTGTTTAATGCTATATAAAATGTACAACTTCAGCACTGCAATCTTCAATGCAGATTTTCCCGACTTATCCTTCAACATGCAAGAAAAATGTTATATTATGAAGCATTTCAACCTATTAAGGATTACTGTCATAATAACTCAGATTTGGGCGTCAATCACAACTTCCTTGCCCTAAACCCACCTGTTTGTTAAGGCCACACTTCAATAAAAACTGATAAAAGAATGCAGCACCGCTGCTGGTGCAGTGGAAGGAGAAGGGGGCTGAGATTATTTGAATTAATATACCCGAGAGGGTGCACCAATAACCACATGAGCAGTCAAGACAGAGTAGCGACTGCTGGCAGGCGTCCATCTGTGTAGAGCGCGCTGGCATGCAGAACATTTCAGGAACAAAGGCTGAGGAATCTCTTTTCTCAATGTGCAATGACGTGCAACAGCACTTTTCTCTGGATCTGGCATCTTCATTTATGAACTGTAAACTATCCTAATGAGGCTGAAGCATCTACATGGAGCGCGTTTTCATGTCTTTGTTCATGCAGCTGACTTGAAATTGCTCGTCAGCACATTTTTTTTTTCTATGAATATGGCTTTCAAAACCTCAAGTACATACTGGTGTACATACAGGTGTGAGAGTGTCGGGGAACATCAGCTTGTGCAGATGCCAGCCTGTGTCTGTAGCAAAGATACCTGCAGACACCCTGGCCTCCTTGGAAAGTAATTTTGTTCCAAGGCAGGTGGATGCACGAGCTACTGTTGCAGGCTAATATTGCCAGCATTAGCACCCTTCTGTCAAACCCTTTGGCAGCTGCTCAGGACGTGCTTCTAGGTCCCTGAAATGCTATAAAAGGAAAAACAAACCATGCATGCCTTGTTCTTCCCCAGGTTGCAGAAGTTGTCTGAAAAGATTATATTACAGAAGCTGGATCACAGACTGTTAAGATTGCAAATGAACCCTCAACGCCTGCATCATGTGGGATAAAATAAAGATTCGTTGGTGACTTTTCATGCATTGAATTAGAGTTGGATTAAAGCTGACAGTATCTAATCTGACATGTAATGAACTTGGCTAATTTATTCTAGCTCATATAGAAGAAAAAAAGGGGTCATGTTGCAGAAAACTACATTTTTGGGAGAAAACATACTTTAAAGAAGCACTTCAGGAATTTTAGCAGATTTCCTCCCTTAGCCGTTCCCTAGCAGTTGCTAACTCTGCAGCCATCTTGATGCTATCGGTACTCTGAGCTCTCTCCAGCAAGTCGGTCACTCTGATGCGACTCTTGTCTTATCTCTTGCTCTGACCCTTTCTTTTCTTCTTCTGATAGTTTTCTCTCGTGTTTCCTTACTTAATTAGCCACAGTGCACATTTAAAACAGCCAATACGTTGCTATGCAGTTGCAAACGTGTGACGCAGCACATAAAGTAGGGCTGCCCTGATTAATCGATTAATCGGCTAATCGTCGACTGTCAAAATAGTCGGTGGCTAATCGACTAATCGTGAAGTATTTATAAACTTCGATTTTCCTCTCAATGTTGCCACTATACCTTCTGCTGCCTTATCTGTCTTTTTGTCTGGTCAGCTTTTCTTGAATTGTACATTGACATAAATAAACACACGCTACCAGTCAAAAGTTCTTGTTTTTCCATTAGATTCAGTGAGAAAGTGTCCAAACTTTTGACTGGTACTGTGAATATGCTTCAGTTTCTGTATGATCTGATTAGTTGACTAATCGGCAAAATAATCGGGGAGTATTTCAATTAATTTCAATTCAATTCAACTTTATTTGTGTAACGTCCGTTCATGACAACGTCACCTCAGGGCGCTTAACAGACAGAAAAGTTCAGGTCAGATTCATAACAGCCTAGCTAAGAAAACCAACAGATTTGATCGAATCTTATATTGACCCGGTCCAATCCCCCATCCTGAGCAACCACGGAGGGGTGGCGACAGTGGGAAGGAAAACACCCTTTTAACAGGGGGGGAAAAACCTCCGGCAGAACCCGGCTCAGGTAGGACGGCCATCTGCCTCGACCGGCTGGGGGGGAAAAGACAGAAAGAGAGATAACCGTTTGTGGTAGCCCGAACATCAAGTAAAACTCAGCAGTGTCTCGAGCAGGGGCGTCCAATTCAGGTCCTCAAGGGCCACAACTCCACAAATTTTCAATGCATCCCTGTACCACAGACTCAAATCACCGAATCATTGTGCAGAACTTCATCGGCTGTTGGATCCCTTTAATTTGATTCAGATGTGTTGGTGCAGGGAAACACTGAAAACCTGCAGGACAGCAGCCTGAGGAGTGACTTTGGACGCCCCCGCCCTAAAGGATAAGTTGTGAAGACTAGTTTCTCAGCCTCAGGACACTGCTGGGTAACCACGGCTCCAGCAATGTACATGATAAATGTCACTGTGCCATTGAAACAAGTCAGAAATGCACTTTTCAAGATCAGAAAGTTTCATAGTTCTACTTTACCAGAAGCTTTGATATGTATCAGTGTACATGAAAAAGGATGGTTGTTGTGAGATATCGCTCCTTGTTCCAGCCCATATGTGCTGTTTAATTGTTTAATTCTTTATGGTTGATGTACCTCTCTCACAGAGCCACTTCTTGGCTGCTCTAGCGTCAGTCAGCTAGTGGATCAGTCAGTTCCTGTTTTGAGAAAGGAGCAGGATGATAAGTTGAGTGCTGGCAGTGAGTCTGGCGATTAGCCTGGCATCAGTAAGCACTGTGCTATCAAAGGCTGCCATGCCAAAGCTAGCATCACACAAGTAAAACAGCATGGGGAGCTGGGGATAGCAGCGACTGTGAGATGAAAATCTGCAGCCAATACAGACACAACAGCACAACAAACAGAGGGCCAGAAGGCAACCTATCCATCAATATTGTGTCATCAGTGGGATGGGATCAAGTGTCACATTGTTGAATGTGGACTGACAGGTGTGGGTGTTTGTGTGGAAGGGGCACCACCACGCTGTTTTCTGTGAAGATATATCCTGCCCATCACTGCCCAGATTGATTGCATCATAATCGACTTGTGAAAGATGACAAATGACCTCGCTCAGATAAGCAATAATCAAATACTTCCCCGCATATTTTGTCTGAACATGCAGTAAATAACCCTCATGTGCATCCTTCCATTCAGCTCCATGCTCCTTTGAATTTTTCAGCTATTTCTTAAAATGCAAAACCAGGACAGGGTAAAAAGTTTGTGCCGTCAATACTCCATTCCTGCTGTTGCGCCTCACGTTTGTCCTTTGGGGAGCATATTCTCAAGGTTTGACGCTCAAACAGAGTTCATCACTGATTGCTGAGACACCTCAGTGCTGCCTGTGTTTCCCAGCGTGTTGTCTACAGAATATAAAGCAAAGCCAAAAGGCTGAATGGAAGGGGAGATAAATGGACACACCAGCAGCCAGTGCTTAAAAACCACCTTCATGGCTGCGGGTTGTCCATTTTTCACTAAAAGCAAAGACATGCAGAGGAAAAAAAAATCCTGTACAATGTACCTTTTACTTTTGTGTCATTTTTCTCTTTTTAGATCCATTAACCAGAAAAAAAAAACTCATCATCTGATTGGTTTTAGTTTTATTCGTCTTGACTGATTATTGATGTTTGTTGTTAATATTTTATTCCAAAGCTGACATTGCCTGCAGGTGGGTCAGCTGCTTAGAATACGGTTGCCAGATCTTGTGATAAAAACAAGCAGCCACATCCATGAAACAGAAAGAAATCAACAGAAATCTAATAACAAAAGGAATTTAAAATGGGTTACTGTATTTACCACCGAGTGCAGAGACGAGCCATTCCATGGATGCATGTGGCAATCAGCTGACAAACTAATCAATGAATTAAGAATATAACCCTGCAGAAGACTTTGAACATGAACTGTTGCTGGAAGAAGTAATTAAATCCTTTCAGAAAATATAGGAAAAATATGTAAAAGTATAAAAGTATTAGTAAGTTACTGCATTTAAAATTAAATGTTCAGTTTAACAATGTCTTACAAATGGAAAGCAGCGATACTCAGTTATTCTCCAACCTTCAGCTCACCTTTTGTCTCTTCTTTGAGGCTCTTAATACAATCTGCCCATGTGCAGGTTGCCTTTTCCCCTTACACGAGGTTAAAACGGTTTATTTAATTCACTTTCTTTCTGTCTCAATTTGTATATTTTTGCACGCTGCGCTCCAGCCGCCTTTAGCAGTGTAAGCATAAAAACCCCATCAATCACGCAATTTTGATGCGTCTCGCTCACTGACAAGGGAAGGAGAGGTGGAGGGAATGGAATCATGACAGGTCCTGCTATAAGAGGACAAACTGTGCAACGTTAGCTCCATCAGACGGAGGTCGATATAGTGGATAGAGACAGAAGACATATGGGGAGTGTGGCAAGATAAGCAACTACATTTTATATGCAAGTCTTGAAAAAAAGAAAAATCCATATCAGAGAAAATTATGTCGGTGCAGTCCGGTCGGATACATTCAGGTCCAGTCCAACTTTAATCATTCTCAATACAATTGATTATAGTTGCATGGATAAAATCTAAAATGTTGTACAAGAAATAAAAAAAAAGGTTTGTGCTTCAAATGTTTGTGTTAATCTCAAGTCCTGAGCATGCTCAGTACAGTGGGTGACAACGAAGAGAAAAAACATCCTTTTAACAGGAAAAATCACTCCAGCAGATCCTAGAGCTCACACTCGCTCACTCAATTAGCATTAGCAATGCTACAGAACTGGCTAACCATTAATTAGCATCAGTAAATGTTTAATTTACATGTCCAGGAGGAAGGCAGCAACTTCTGTTGGGTTTTTGAGTCTTCTTCATCCTCATCCTGCTTTTTTTTTTGCCCCATCTGAATTTGAGAAATGTTATGTGCTGTTTCTACACAGAGCGCTCAAGCTAGCAACTTCTGAGCTAATGCTAATGGTGCAGAATCCTTCAGTGTAGACGGTGTGGTAATCACATGTAAATATTATTATATTTTGAACCCATCAAAATGGGTGAAATAGTTATTTATATGCTTTAAAAAACGTTTGGGGGTGAAAGGAAGACTTTTATTCTGTACGCCTTCACACATTCTGTGGATGTATTTTTGGAAGAAAAAATGTTTTGATGTCTCATCCTTTGTTTCTGTGTCACGTTCGTCTTCGTTCTAATTCAAAGCCGGCATCGCACAGCTTTGACATCACGCTATAACGAAGCTGCTGCAGCTGTTCCTGTCCAGCCAACACGCCGCCTACGGGGTAAAGGCTGTGGAAACACTACAGAGATCAGGATTTAGGGTGCGTCCCATCGAGCGGCAACCTCCGCTGGCCAACTATGAAGCTACCTGGAAAAAGTCATTTTTTGTAGTTCTCCCTCGATCCGCTAGGAGCTGACTGCAAGATAGAGCAAATTCCCACAGACCAACTTCACAGCAGAAATAAACATGTTTACAGTCTGGTTCAAAAAATCATTTTAGGTTTAATAGGTCAAGTTTATCTTCATGTCAACTGTGAGGGGGGTAAATTTTTTTATAACTCATCTGTTAAGATGTTATCCAATCTTAAAATTACCCATAATTCAGGGCGTGCCCTTTAGATTGACATTTGGGAGACCAGAAGCTGCCCTGCCGACCGATGGCTAACAGTTAGCTCCTTGTTAGCTCTCAGTAAGTTCTTAGTTTGTAGCAGAGCAGCACAACGGTGGTTTTTAGTCAGATAATAGCAAATCTAAGCGTGTCTTACCTTCACACCACCGCATAAGGGGGTTGTCTTTGTTAGCTTCTGTTAGTTTCGAGTTAGCTCGGTTAGCATTTAGCCCAGAGTAAGTCAGCTGTTAATCATTTGCCCCGCGGCTCGGAGCGGCCTTGCCTTTGCTTTTGATCAAAATTAGCTCACAGTATTTTGTAGCTTCCCAGCCACAGAGAATTTCACGTCTTACTCATATATACTCTGTACCACTGTAACAGCTTTCTTCTTTTTAAACCATTTCATCTTTTTACTTATTAAAATCTTTTTTTAATCTTTTATATCTTCAGTTCTGATTCTTGGCCCTCTTAAACGTCTCTGTCTCATACTTGCCTTCTGCTGCTTTTCATTTGTAATAAACTGATGTATCTGAGCATGCAGGAACCCCTGCAGGCTGCCTACTGATAACCTTGTCAAACAACTCAGCACCCCAACTGTCAGCTCTCCCAGGAGCTCTGCACCTCTGCTAATGGAGACCAACTCTGCCTCTGCCAGAGGAGTAGGCGTGTCAAGACATGTATTATCTTCCTATGAGAAAATATGAACACTGTACAGAAGCCCTTCAGAAACACAGTCTGAATGGGTTCACAGGAAAGCAACAACTTTCAGGTGTGAGAGAGCTTCAGGAGGAAATTCAGTCTTCTACATGTATAGGTGCATTGTGAGTGTGTAATTTTGTTTTAATTACAAAAGGAATGCAAAGGGTTTTTTGCAGTCAAAAGAAAATAATCTATGAACTTTTTCAAGTAAAGAGATTGAAGTCGCACCATTCTGCTTTAGCTTTGCTAGTTAAGATGAAAAGAAACCTAGATGAAAGAATGGAGTAGGCAGGAGGTGAAATTCAAGAGAAGAAATGTGGATTTTTTCGTGGTGTAATTGCCAGCTCTCTGTTAAGTTTTGGACTTAGATCTTGAAAATGTTGCTTGGCCTTACAAGCGTGTTGCGGCGAGAAGATCGTGTCTATGCTAAGGTTAAAAAAGAAAGCACTCAGTTCAAAAGCTGTGCTCAGAAAATGCCAAGGGTGGCAGATACTCTGACTCTCATTCCACTGATTTTACTTTACAAAAACTGCAGTTGGATACATGAAACTGTAAAAATCAAGGCTGTTTCTCATTCATGAAATGTTTGCAGATCTATTCATCCAACATTACCGGTCGTGTAAAGACAGTTTTGCTAAAAGATTTTTTTAATGTGCTGTCTCTGTCAAGGCACCATCACCTCGACCTTTTTGTCTTCGCTCTCATGCACACACTTCAGTTCAGACCCGCTAAGCCATGGGCTGAAAACATGAGTGTGTTGTACATCACTTGAGTCTCCTTGTAAAGTCTGAATCTTTTCTAAAACTGTCTGCAAAAATAAATGAAAGAATTCCTTATTTGATGAAGACGACTGCCCTCTGACCTCATAAGAAAAGCTGTTCCTTCCACCCACATGCTTTTGATATGTTTGTTTGATTCAGTCCACATCAGAGGTCTTTAACAGGGGGTCCGCAGACGCAAAGGTACTGCAGGGGGGTCCCATAAGTTTGATTGGTTAGACATTTTTTTATACTCCCTCCGCAATTTTTTTCAAACACACAGAAAATTATTGTGAAGATATTTTTTTAATTTTATGCAGTTGTTCTTTAAGGTCTTGGGGATAAGGGGGGGGAAAAAATCAAGGCTCTAAGGTCGTTGCAACCTGCACAAAGTTTGAGTCTGAGTGTTGATGGCTTGGAGGAACAGCTCGAACGGCAGCCTGCCAACAGCTGCCATCAGCTTCAGAATAAGGAAACCACAAGAAAAACAGCCGCAACAGCCTCTACCTCAGAAAATGCATGTGAAAATAATATCTTCTGAATACAATAAGTTACATTTCTACAAGGCACTGTACTGTAGGAACAGTTTAATATGACACACAGTTTTATACAAGTAGGGGTCCTTGCACCATCTCTCCATTAGTTTGGAGGCCCTTGGCCTGGAAAACATTGAAGACCCTTGGTCTACATGATGCCCTTGATGATTACATAGCAGCAATAAAGGTGGCGAATCATTGCAGAATCACTCCACACCAGCGACAGTATGAAGATAAAAACTGGATGTTCTTTTGTTTTTTGGGGGTGATAATGTCCGTGTTTTGGATTAAACTATATCGACATAGATAAATGTACCGTACCGTCTTCTTCCGCTTATCCGGGATCAGGTTGCGGGGGCAGCTGCCTAAGCAGGGAAGCCCAGACTTCCCTCACCCTGGCCACAGCCGCCAGCCCATCCAGGGGGATCCCGGGACGTTCCCAGGCCACCGGGAACACCCCCTCATTTAGATGAACATCAACGGAGCCACGTGTCCCTCGCCCGGACGCGGGTCACAGGGGCCCCCCTCTGGAGCCAGGCCTGGAGGTGGGGCACAGAGGCGAGCGCCTGGTGGGTGGGCTTTTGCTCATTGGTCCCGGTCGGGCTCAGCCCGAAAGGACGACATGGGCCCCCCTTCTTCTGGACCCACCACCCGCGTGAGGGGCCATAGGGGTCGGGTGGGCGGCGGCCGAGGGCGGGGGAGACCCTGGCGGTCTGACCCCCGACTGCAGAAGCTAAATTAATGTATCGATTGTAAATCGGTCCAAAAATCCAATATCGACCAAAAATCAATATTAAACCCACTTTTATTTTGAAAATAACTATTTTGAAGGTCTTTTGAAACATTTTCACAACAAAATACATGTTTACAGTTGTGTAGCTGTGACACAGAGAGATTGTACTGCAAAGCTTACAGTAATGCTCAGAAAAAAAAATCTTATTACTTGTAACATTGTTTTATATTGTTTTATATCGATCCATGGATCTTAAATCAAATTGAAATCGAATGCGACTGAATTTAAGATGACGGCAGATATTGAATTGCTATTCACTGTGTCGACATAATATTACATCATCATCAAACCAGTGATTTACACTCCTATTGCATATATCCCTCTGTACAGTAATTCTCTGTCCTGGTCCCTTTGGATCAACTTAAATTTAGATGTAACAAATTACAGTAATTTTTATTATCTTTTCTCAAATTAAATTTATGATGTGGTTGAAACCATAAATTTTGATATACCGGAAATATATTTTCTACCTCAAGACAACCTCAGGACATACAGTTTTAGAACTTGAAGGTAAAACAAGTGAACCAAGCAGTGATTCCATACGACACTGAGGTAAACTCTGGTTGGAAAAGCAGTATCATATTTTCCTTTTTCTGTATTAAATGACCTTAGTCTCCTAAGAACATGAATGTGTTGTCCCTTCCGGCGTCTAAAAATCAATATGAGCTCTTATAGAAAAAACATGTGTGGATGTCTTATCATTTCTTGGAGGAAATGTTGGAGAAAAAGTTCTGTGCTATTGTAACTGATGTAAGATGCAAATTTACCGTCCCAAACAGATGATCTCTGGTCTGTTGAACCTTTTAATATTTCAGTGCTGCATTTTTCTCAGCTACACCTCTCCATCACCTCGCAGCCAGCCACGAACACACTCACCTTGGTAACTAAACCAAAGAGAAAATGAGAAACTCATGATTACCCCCCAAACCTTGCCACATTCCCATTTGATCACATGGTGAAATTGAAGCGGCATCCGCATGGTGCCGATACTGGGCCGTGTAATGTACCATTATGAAAAACAACCCTTCTGGTATTTTAATATTTATTTGAGCTGTGGAAGTGAGAAAGAAAAACACTGACCTTCTTCAGCCAAGACCATCAGTCTTCTTTAACAATGTATATTACTTAGATTGAACTATCTATCATCATGTCCCTACTCTGTTCTCATAAGGTAAATGAATAGGTGCCTTTCCTCATTTTAGTCGTGACTTCTTTTACCATTTTGTGTTGCAGTTCTTGTGGTTTTTTGCTCTGGTACAACACATCAATCATCGTATGTCAGATGTTTGAGGACGGTGTGATGAGGCGTGTTATATGCTCCACGGAATACCAGCCACACACCTGATAGCCAGTCCTCCATTACCATTTTCCATTTGAATCCAGAGCTTGGAATGAGAAAAGGTTATTTAAATGGTTGAAAATAGTTTTAAAGAAGACTTCATTTAAACTTGGCGGAATAAAAATAAAATTGTGAATCATATCTGACCTGGTAAGGATTAAACTGATGCAGTTCCTGACCTGTCTCTGCTTAAGCAAACTTACCTGACTGACCAGACATGATTAGATATCCCAGACTTTCCCGGAGATTCGTGAAGAGAAGCTCTCTCAGTTTTTGTTATGGATGTCCATGAAAATGCTCTTCTTCTCTTCAAGGTTTGCTACCAGTGAGAAAAATACTTCTTCTACTTAATTACAGCCACTTCCTGCATACTGTAGCTATACTGCCACCCTGTGGCGACTGCATGGTCCAGTTTATTTGCTTCAATCCTATTGATTAAAAAAAAAAAAACAAAAAACATTAAGTTTACATATGGAAGATATTAGGGTGACTGAAGAAAAAAAAATTGATATTGATAGTGACATTTTATTTTTTATTTTTTCTTCAATGGCCTTAATCCTTTTCAGTACATAGGGTCCATTCCAATACACCCACTAGCCCTACTTTTTAGCCCTACCCCTAAATTTTGTGCATTCCTGTGAAGGTAGTGCTGTCCGAATTCCTCTTTGCATGTAGGGGTAGTGGAGATAATGAGGGGTAGGGGGTATGAATCTCGCCCTTCAGAGTGAGGGACGTCAGATGCTGACTTACTGAGGAAGAGCCAGAGTAAAGGGAACAACAGCGACCTCCGGAGAGCGACAGGACTCGGAGAAGAAAAATCACAAATGTACAGATTACACATTTGTTCGTAGCGTTAGCCAGACTAGCCATGCTAACTAGGCTAAAGTACTGATGAAAAGCTGGCGAAGGCTTTTCGGCAGTTTACAAGAGACAACAGTTGTCCTTATCTACAGACATTTACTTCTTATGGTGTCCCATAATTGTGACGTCATCAAACCTGCCGCAGTAAAAATATCTGTAAATAAGGACTAGGGATATATACCGAGTACCGGTATCGTTTGGTACCGTTCCTAATCTTAACGAACCAGGGTACCGTTAAGATTCTGGACTAACGATACTCTTATTATACTTTTTGTACATCTACCTAACCATCGAGATCATTACCAGTCAAATAATCACAATGATGGAAAAGACAGACACAATTCCCTTATTCTCCCAGCTGTCCTTCACACACTTTTATGTCCAGGCTTCTTCAACATCATCTAACAAATATTCTCCACCACTGATCTTGTAACATCTTTAATGTCTTTATTATTTACCTAAATTATGTTATATACAAAAAGAACGAAAATACCGGTATCGATATTGGTATCGGTATCGAAAAATCAAACAAACATCCCAATAAGGACGAGTCACCACAAAAAAGCTGCTTCAAGCTCACAGGGGGGTCCGACTAATGTTTGGTAACAAAACATTGGTGAAATGAAGGAGTTTGTGGCAGATAATGCCTTATTTAGAGGCTGCACCAGGCTGCCCCATCACTTCCATTATATTGGACATACGCTGATCTGCAGTGGATCTAAACATCTCCTGAAGGAATTCAAGTTACACCAAAACTGTCTGGGTGAGGAAATGAACGGATTTCATGTTAGAAAATGGGTCCAGATTGAAAAAAAAAAAAAAACAAAAAACTTCCCCTTTAGCCTGATTATAACATATCACAATTTGTCTTAATATTGTGCAGCCCAAACAGCAACCATGGTAACTGGACTGCACTTGTAAAGCGTTTTCCAGTCATAAATTCACCACTTTAAGCACTGCACACTACATATCGCATTCACCCACACATTCATACCCCAATAGGCACATTTGGCGGCAACGAGGGGGTTCAGTGTCATGCCCAACGACACCTTGGCATCTAGCCTGAGGAAGTCTGGAACTGATTCACCAACCCTCCAGCTGACAGACGACTGCTCTTCCACCTGAGCTACAGCCACCCGACCATGATAAGAGCTCGTCAAATTCCCCAAATGCTTAGGAAAACAGCTTTAAAGCTTCCTTTTATTCACCTTTAGCAGCTGGAACAATGGAGGGTGTTTTATGTAAGGAAGGGAGATGATTGCTTAGTGCGGTTCTTTGCTTCTGCAGCATTCAGAGCTGCACACTGAGGATTCTCAGAAACACATACAATTGCTTAGTGTTCAGTCTAACTGGATACTTGTTAATATTTTCACCTCTTTTTGTATCTAACCATCGTTACTCGACCTCATGACGTTTTCTGATGAAGTCAAAGAAAAGCTTTTTAAACAGTTTATTAAACCTTCAGCCAATCCTTCACATAAAGATAAGGACATTTATTGGAGTTATGCTTGTACGCACGGAGCAACTTCTTGGCTCTTGTGATGTTATCTGGAAGTCCTTTTCAGACATGGAGTGTATATCACTGATGACCTTGTAAAGCTGTTAAAGTTTCCGCTTACATGAAGATGACCTTTATGCTGCTCACAGTTCAGTTCAGACATTCATGGCTGGTTAGAGAAAAGGTACAATGTATGTGAGACACTGACGTCCAACATGTGAGTCGAGACAGTTCTGGCAGTAAGATGTGATTCATTACAAACTTGTGGTCCCATTATCTTGTCAGCAGTTTGAAAAGTAAACAGCTTCTCCGATTGCTGTGTTTGAGCGAATGGTGGTAATAATGTTAGCTTTGCTCTTCTATGAAAGATCAAAAATAACATTTCTTTGTGGAGCAGCATAGTGTGAGGATGGTTTACAATTCCTCTGTGGGGATAACCTGCTGACCCGTCGGGACCTTTTATTTTTGGGATGTGAAGGTTGCATTATTTTCTTGTGCCTCCCTGGACCTTGGGATTTTCTGCTGGTACGCCTACGTCCTTCTACAATCCAAAGACAGAGTTTTAGTTTGACTGATGACTGTAAATTTTCCACTTGGTCAGCTTTGTGATGGATTTGTGTAGCTTGCCTCTACCCCAGTCCGCAGAAGACCGGCCTCTGCCTCCCCCCGTTTTTAATCACATGCCCAAATAACATCTTGAGAATTGATGAATTTCCTGTCTTAAGAAATCATTTTAGGGGCAAAATGTAAACCAATCATAATTATGTGCCTCAATAAGTTTGTATTCATCAGGACTTTTTAAGATACTGAGAGGCAAGTCTGCAAAACCCCCAACCTCGGAAAAGGATTGCTGTTTTTTCTAAGTCAAAGAAAGGAATATGAAAACAGCTTAACTTCCTACCCAAACTAAAACACAAAAGCAACAACACCCTGGCTTTGGTGCTTTGAAGAAGAAAACAACTGAGTAGTGGTTGAGAAAATTAGGCCTGGTCCAGTTTCCAGGCAGTGAAGGAACAACAGATCAAAGCTCAAAGCTACAAGGCGAGTAACCACAAGAAAATTGGATAGAAGACACAAAGATGAGTTAGTGCTAGCTGGACGACACAGAGCAGCAGCTACAGGGAACTCTTAGCTATGACTGGAGCTACCATTGAGGACGCCCAGGTCTGGACCATGGTGTTTTTCCGGGATGTACGTAATAAGATTAATCAAATAACACAGCTCAAAAGCATTTACCTGAGAACACGGACCTGAGGATGCGGATTGATACTGAAATAATGACTCTTTCCCTACCAACAACTGATATTCTAGAACTGATCCTCAAGTTAAATCAGACGTTATTCATTGGTCTCATTAACATGAACACAGTAGAAACCAACTAAACCGTACAAATAAGAAGGAACTATTTCTTCTTCCGCCTTCCAATATGTGAAATAAGGCGCAATGTAGTGTCTCAGCAGCACACCGCTGATCACTGATCAATCATCCACAGCCACACAGCAAATGCCGATGCATAGATGTATTTTTCAGAGTTGATTTTGGAGAGTAATTATTTTCTACTTTGCAGTGTTCATTAAGAACTTCTTCCACTGCTACAGTGACAGTCAGCTTCATTATCTACTTCTGTGTGGAGTTCATATTTACTGAATTTACTATTAAGTCTACATGGTTCTCATTGCATGTAGTGTGCAGCTACTTCAGGTTCAGACTGGAAACCCGGATTTTATTTGAAAGTACACTTTTTAAGAAGTGATTATGACATTTTATCTTTGTACAAAGTGTCTCATTATGAAACCATTACGAAACCAGGGTGGATGATGTTTTCCAGGACCATTTTTTACTATGTTGCTTAAAGTCTTCTTCACACCCTGATTGCAGACAATTAATTAAATGTTCTGACACAAAAATTTAAAAAATGAATCACCTGTGGAACGTACAGGACTGGAAAAACCCCATTCAATGAAATTCATTTCACTGGATGGGGTTGCGAACGGCCCGTGCTGACTTATTGAATGATTATTGTGTCCATCAAACTGGAACGCCATTAGTCCCACCCCCACCCTCTCGCTCACAGCTCGAAAGTCAGCAAAGTGCAGACGAACGGAGACGAACATGGCTGCTCTAAACAATGCCGCTGTTTGCTCTTAAAAAGAAAAGACGGATGTGGATGAAGTCATGGAGGTGTTGGTGTTTGCAGTGAGGATGTTTTACACCACAGAAGAAGTTGGAGGTGAGGAATCGTGGTTCCTCTGCTGTTTACTGGGAAGCTAACATGCTAGCCACTGGGCGGTTCTCGGTTATGTTACGACAACTATCGGCGGACGCGTTCCTGCGCTCTGGAGGCGTGGTTTTGGGGGGTGCATATTCTTTCAAATTTAGCTTGTTGAAACCGTTTTTCCAGGATCCCCTATCCTGCCTTTAACAGACCCTGAGATTCAAAAGAGAAAAATGACAGAAATCTATTTTATAAGATAAACAACAACATCAGTCTCAGTTTGTGTCTCTGATGGTTAAATCAAGACTTTTAACAGGGAAGAAGAGTAAAAAGAAGAGGACAGAATAGACACTAAGGATCAATTTACCTGAGTTTATTTTAACTGCTACTCTTTAGTTTTCACCTTTTTAAAACACGGTTTGGGAGAAAATATTTATTTTTGTGTATTTTTTCGAAAGTTATACAGTATGTTTGTCTTCTGTGTTGGTAAGAGAAAAACAATTTCTCAACTTGGTGGGCAATAAAGACTTCTATAATATTCTATTCTGTTTTATATCAGGACATGCAAGAGGAGTAGTTTGTGAAACATAAGTTGCTTCCATTTTGAATGGTCTCTTGAGATCTGTGAACCTCATATTTTTGAACCTCTGGCTACGGCCTTGCTCTTAATCGCTAGAAAGTGATTACAAAACCCAAACAATCACAGTACACTCACAAAGATTACCCATATGAATCCCGCTGAGGCCAGCGGTAAATTACAACCAGACTGGCGGATTAGCTGCAGCCTTTAACCACGTTCAGACAACTGATGGGTGTTGATTGAAGCAGGAAACTGCAACAGATCAATCAGACAGAGAAACAGGCAAAAGAAGGAATGAGAGGTTAGATTGTGGGTCAGGGTGTCAGTCAGGATGTCAGGGGCCGATAGTAAGAGGCAGGTTCAATCTATTAGAGAAAGCTTCGGTAACCTAACATGACTAAACGGCACTGCGGTGCTCGCTAACTCAACAAAGGTTTTTCTCACTCTGGGTGCTCGTGTAAAGCTGAGGGAGTTGGACACAGATGACCAATTAAAATCAAATATTTGTATCAGAGGTGAAAGTCGTCGCAACTGCAGCAAGGGATGTAACGATATGAAAATTTCATATCACGGTTTTTTTTTTACCAAAATGATCACGGTTATCATTATTATCGTGGTATTATTGAAATACCCCACCAGCATCTTTGAAAATATCCAAAATGGGTCTAGATGTCTAATTTGTTCTCTTTAAAGGGGGGAAATGTCCACAGCACTGTCCATGTGGGGGCCTTTGTTGCTTTCCACCATGTTTTCATGAATTAAGTAATGCAAACTGGGACTGTTGATGCTTTTCCTGGCAATAAATAGCATCATAGAGAGTTTTTCAAAGTGCAGCTATGAGTCACGGTTTTAACGATAATTAAAATTTGAAACGGTATTATTAATCGTTGATCGATTTACCATTTTATTGGTAATTGTTACATCCCTAGTAATGATACAATTTTACACTGAAATTGTTACACTGAAATATTGCGATATTTCAGTGTATCGATATTTTATCCCACCCCTTATATCTAAACATAAAAATAAACTTGCTGTGGATAAATTCGGAATTACAGTAACCGTAACAATATAAAAAAAAAAAATGTAAGTAATGTATTTTATGACATATTCACATTTACCATATTCATCTGTGGGACCAGAGTGGACCCTGGCTGATGGGCTGTTTTAGACCCCTGGGACATATATTTGACACCCATGCAGTAGTAAACAAAGCTGCGTGGATGTGCTTTTGGGGGAAGCTTGGAAAGGAAAACATCCCATATTTGTGTGGACGTTAGGTGATACACTAAGAACGGGGCTGAACCTGAGTTGCTTCACCGGGCCACAGAATAAGCTCTGCGTTACAAGTGCCTGAGACCCCTCCCTAATCTGCATAATATATGATGAATTCTAAAGGCTGTAAGGCAAAAATGATCCTGAACATTCAGTTCGTTTATTTTAAATACTAAATTTAGGGGGAACTAAACAATAACTGCAATATTATGATGATTATTTATCTCAGTTTATACGTTATGAATAATTCATTAATTCAAAACTCTTTGGAAGCTAGAAGGAATGAAGTTTCTTTATTGATGAAGTGATAAAAACCAGACACCCTCAGTGTGAAGTGGCAGGACTTTGGCAGAGACACAAATGATAAATAAAAGATGAAAGAGATTAAAGCAACTTAACCACAGGAAATGCTGCCCGTGGCTTGTGTGTGTGTGTGTGTGTGTGTGTGTGTGTGTGTGTGTGAAACCAGCGCTTCTTTCTTGTTTTTCCTTTGTGCACTTTTATAGATTTGAGCAGATTGTAGATGATGATCACTATCAGGAACCAAATCGATTGGCTTCATGCAAGTAAATGAAAAACAAGTAAATCATTGTCTTGTTGTTGTAGACTCATTTTTAAGAATTTCTGGGCCATCAGGAGTCCTTATGAGTAAAGCCCCCGGTCTCTCATTGTTCATTGTGAGGACTCTGCGGTATTGCCTGGCCATTCGTTCTATATTCTATTAAATCTTCAAAGATCTTTCTTCCACAGAGACACATGCAAAGCTCTTCATTATCTAAATAATCAACCGGTGTTTATCTAGGGCCCGGACCCTCCAGAGAGGCATGTGGACGGTGCTCTGCTTCAAATCAAACGGTGTTGTATAATTTCATGAGCATAATGAAGGCGGCTTGAACTCTTGGCTCCAGAAAATGGCATCTCTGTGGCGGCAAAGAGGTCTGACAGGAAAAAACAAAAACGCTGACGTGACGTGAAAGCTTAAAGGAAACAAAACTGACTGTAGACACAAATATTCAGTTTATTTTATTTCACATCTATAATAATTAACTTGTTTTTTTTTTTTGTTTGGCTAGGAAGCGGTGCCTTAAAGCCGTTTGTAGATTCAAACGGAGAGCAGACTCTTGCTTTTTATACACCCTTTTTTTTTCTAGAATAGAAATATAAACCTGTCCTGTCATTGATACTTTAATGCCATCCATCTTGGCACAGCGTATAACTACTCTGGCAACAGTACGCAAGTGTCCTAATGTTGAATTAGTCTAAATTTATAGACAGAGAAGCTTTGGTTTAAAGGAGGAGACACAGCTCAGCCCTGTAATGGCCATTCTGCTTTATTAAACCCAAGTGGCCGTGCTGTTCAGCATCTCCTCACCTTTCCTCAGTCAGCTGCTTTTCTTGATAAACTTAATAAAAATCAGATACTTGTGTCTGTTGACCTGCTTCAGATGAGGTTGTATAAAATCTTTACCTTATCTGAGCCTGGAAATACATGAAAATATTTAACCTGAGATCTGATAAAAAGATCCAGTCGTGCAGAACTTCCCAGATTGCATGATTTGTTTTCTTTTCTTCTTCAAATGTTTGTTTTTAGACATAAACCACAGAAACAAACAACACAACAAAGCCTTTGAACAGGAGCAGACCAAACAAGGCATGGCATGTCATGGGACATATTTAGGCCCAATTCCTATTTTCATCCCTACCCCTTCCCCTCCCTTGGCCCTAGCACGAATTATTCCCCTAAGAAATGGGACAACCCTTCGAAAATGTCGTCTGCAGCAGCAATAATCTCTCTTTCCTGGGCAACAGGATTATGTTTTCAGATTTGGCCTGGAAACATAAAAAATAAAGGAAAAGAAGATGGCTTTGAGTCAAGCTTAACATTAGCGTTACATACATGAGCAAATGTACGTAATGTTACAAAGCTAGCAATTTGTTCACATTTGTAATAAAACTGACTTGTTGTTCTGGTCTGAACCAGTATCGGGCACCACTACCCCTTTACATGAATGCGCAAAACAGTGTTAGGGCCAAAGGCTACGGGGTAAGGGGGAATTGGAATTCACCTTTAAAGTTTTTATTACAAACGTCTGAATAAAAGAAAAAGTTTAAATTAAGCTGTCTGTATAAAACCATGTTGACTGGGCTCTTCATAATTCTTATTCAGTTGAAGAATCCCACTGTGAAGCCAGACCAGATTCTTTGCTTTGGGAATTCTCCCAGCATGCAAAGAGCTTTAAGATGATATGACAGATGATTTTTGGGGTCAATATACAGCATTTGACACATGTCGGTGCTCCAAGGGAGCTGCTATTTTCAAAAACCAGACATCGGCTGGTTTGTATGTATGGTATGTCGAAATTCAGGGGCTAGGTCCTTTAAAGGACGCGTCCTACCTGGTCCACGTAGGCCCGGCCGTCTTTAGACCACATAAGGCGGAAGTGACAGGCTGTCGAATTCGGATGTTAAATTCCTCGGCTTATCACTCGCAGCAACTGTGACAGAGCTAAAACGAAGCGAAATGGAGCTCCAAAATATCAGCCTTACCATTGTTCTGCTCATTCTAGCGGCGTTATCGCAGCTTTACCGTCGGCAGCAGCATTTTTTGTTTCTCTGGCTGAGAGAAAATTATATCCAGGTACATTTATTTAGTAAAGTTTACAAATTTCAAGAGTCTCATGCTAACTTTTGCTAATTTCATGGACAACAGCAAATGAAAGACCGTAATATTAATGTGTACACAAAAATAAAATCATGTGATAAAGAAAATGAAAATGTCTCTTAAATTTAGACACCTGCATTGCATCTTGGGGTAGGATTAGCCACTTAGGGGGAAAATAAAGCCACGTTTGTAGACTGAATTTGAAGGAGCCTTCGAATCTTGGCAGCCTTGGTTGCATCGCTGTGACATAATCGGCCTTCAAATCCGGCCTTGGAAGGACGTAGCCCCCACATTTGGACACAGCCATGGTAACTTTGCAGGAGTGGATCCACTGTCCTTTATGGCTCGATATATTCGCTATCAGCTGATGAAAGTGGTCTGCAAACATGATTCCAAAACACAGAGACTTTAATTTTGCAAAAGTTGTGGTACCTGTGGGAACTTCTAGGTTTAGTACCCCTAGTGGCCAAAAGTTACACAGTATAACTTTGTCTTTACTTGTTGTTAAAGACACACAACGGAACTTTTAGCAGTTTTCTCAGTGACGCGCCCCCTATCGGCGGCTAAACTAGCATCCATCTTGTTCGTACCTGTACTGTAAGCTCACTCCAGCCAGTAAAAGACAGTCTTATCTTGACTCTTGTTCTGTCCCTTCCTCTGTTTCTTTTCCTCTCTTCCTCCGTTGATGTTTCCTTGCGTTTCTTTACCGAATTCGACATGATGCGCATTCAAAACAGCCGCGATGTTGATCCCTGGTTTACATCCGGTTGCTAGTGAGTGACGCGGTGCTGCAACCAATAGTTGGCTGCAACGTCACGGTCGCGTCCCGGATGGGAATCTTACATAGTGCTGTTTCTGAGCCCCGGGACGCCTCTGGGCAGTGACGGCTCGAAAATGCGCAAAATGAATGTTGGTGTGCCATCAAAACGAGTCAGAAACACAGATTTTTAAGGTCTAAAAGTTACGTTGTGTGTCTTTAAGTAAAGTTTATTTATATAGCACTTTTCACCGGTCAAAAGTGCTTTTTCTATAGTCAAATAATATAATGAAAGCAAAAACTAAAAGCAGTCATCTGTAATTACATAAGAACACAAGAGATAAGAGAAAAAACAGGTGAGAAAACATCAAATATACAACAAAACAAAGAGACATGGTTTTGTACCAGGTGAGGAAACAATATCCATGGGGGTCTGTCCACCCAAAGAGCCACCCCCACCCACGATCACCCTGGCAACCACCTAGTGCAAGTGGGCCCACGCCACAACTGTAAGGCTGCACGTTGGGCCCTGACCATCAGTCTTGATGCAACTTTTAATTTTGGTCCAGTGGCACTGGTGCATATTTGCCCATCCAGGCCGTTACGACGAGCTGGTGCCATTCTGCGTGTTTTTAACGCAGGACTAAGTTAGTGAGGTTTAAAGCAGTGACCAGCAGCTAGAGCTTTGTTTGCCTTTGAAATCAAAGTTAGGGTGAAGCATTCAGTGTCGATGCTGAAGGTTAGGATGAGTGGCTGAGGAATGCATTGTATGAAGAAGTGTCCTGATGTAGAAAAACAAGTGTGTGTGTACTCTCTCCTCTCTCTCTCTCTCTCTCTCTCTCTCAAGACTACAGTGTTCCCAGGAGCCTGGCCAGTACATCACTGTTAAGTATTAAGAGCCCTGCTGAGTAAAATAACAATGAAGGTGGAAAGCAGTGGGGGCGTGAGACCTCAAAGGCAGAGAAGGGGCTGAGGACTGTGGGCCCTCAGACTTCCCTTCACCTCACCCTGGACTGCAGGAGTGGGTTGCATTGTTTGAAGTGTTTGGATTTAATTAGAACTGGGTTCAGAATAAAGTTTAGATACAAAGAAGTACAGCCACATTAGGTTTGATGAGTGACCGTACAAACACCGGATGAAGAAGCAAGGGCATTCAGATGTGTTCATTTACACAGCATATGAACTAAAACCAGTTCATGGGATTGCCGTCTGGCTTCAGCGTGTCATAAGGATCCATATGACTCAGCATCAGCTGTCATACGCCTTTTTTATTTTAACACACAAACACCAGAAAGGTTCGTGAAAGTGTGCAGATGGTTAGTTTCAGTCGTTTTTAGTAGCCGTTGTTCTCACAGTGGGAGACTTTCTGGTGCAGAAGTGCTCTCACAGCTGGAAATATGAGGGAGGGCCTGAGGGCGGGGGTCTGGAGCACCGAGAGGAAAAACGTAATGCAAAAACTGCAGTGTGGAAATCTCTATTTTCTTTCTCACTAATAGAAAAAAAGCAAGTGTTGTTCAGATGGAAAAACAGAATTTCAAAAACATGGATTACAGCGTCTTATCAGCATGCAGACTCAGGAAAGCAAAGACGGGAATACTTGCTGCCACATTTACAAATTGTCTCCACTTATGTTCACATTTTACAAAGGGAGGGAAAATCTTTACTAAAAGTGTGAAATTTCTGCTTAGAAACTTTTATTTTCACACATGCCCCTCCTCTAGAGCATCTCAAGAACATTTTAGGACTCCATCGAATGTCTATCTGTCTGTCTATTATCAGCTACAGTTGTGCTTGAATGTTTACATAACCCCCCATTAAAGAAAAAGCGAAATTCTCATAAGTAATTTAAATAAGAAGAAATTGGAAAAAACATAATACATAAAAATTTACTAAATTATAATTTTGTAAAATAAAATATCAATTTTGATGTTTTGTTTATAAAAAACAAAAAAACAAATAAACAACAACAAAAAAAAAAAAAAAACAAGCAAACAAAACTGTCCCAGACAAATGAAAGCACCTTGCTCATGAACATGGACCAACATACCTGTCAGCAGGTGCAGACGTCTGATTGGACGTTACAGAAACACCTGAGTGCAGTGATTGGCTCAAAGTGTTGTTCAACAACATTTTAGTTCAGGAGCCCCTTCATGCTTGTTTACTTGTTTTATTTTTTTGTTTGTTTGTTTTTAATATTTCTGTTGAACCACAACACAAAATCAATGTCATGATTTTCATAAAATCCTCATTCATCATTACTTTTGTCAATTTTTACTTATTTACTGGCAGCTGATTTTTTTCTGTCTTTAATATGAGGATGTGTAAACTTACAAGCACAACAGCTCGGAGAATCTGTTGTTGTCTTTCAGTTTTTTTTTCTCTCTCTGAACGGATCATTTCGGCACAATCTTTTATTTTTAACTATTTCTAACTGAATTCCCACCAAACTTACTCTCAAAACAGAAAATAAGGGTTTTTAATAACTATCAGACTGACAACAGAAATTTATTACCTCATTCCGATAAGTCCAACATTCATGACGACTTGCCCCGATAACATATATATTACTTTTGTCAGCACAACAGTGATCCGCTCACATTATGATTATTAAAAATAATTAATAATTAAAAATGATTAAAAATGCACTCTGTTTACTAAGACAAGTCTAACCTGTCAGTCATTATCATTGTTTAAAAATGAATTTTTTCAGATTGTGTTAACATAAAAATGTTTGATTCTAGCTTGTCAGTACAGAAGAGGATTAGGGCCACTGAAGAAAAAATAAACCAGTTCTGAGAAAAAAGTCACAATTCTAACTTTAATCTCAGAATTCTGAGAAAAATTCTGAGATTAAAATCAGAATTCGGAGTTTTTCAGAAATGTAAAAAAAAAAAATCCGGATTTTTTTTTTGTTTTTTTTAAGGGACTAAAGGCGGAAATTGTGAAAGAATAAAGATGCATGTCCATTTTTTTATGCTAATAGATGATGAAGCGTTAAAAACCAAAATGAACGTTTCCGCCACGTCTCTCTCCGATGCCTTGACCAGGCTGCTGCATGATGCTGCGTTTCAGTGGCCGAATTTGCCGCCCTGTCCTGCGGATGTGATGTAAAATGATCCTGCATCCGCGTAGGGCTGGGCGATATGGACCAAAAGTCATATTTCGATATATTTAGGCTGAATATCGATACACGATATCTCGATATTTTTATCACAAAGTGAGAGCAAATATTTTGTTCCAGTCGGAGCCAAATATGACATTACAAGTAGTTTAATTTAAACAGTCCGGATGAAATAATGCTCAGCTGTTCAAAGAATGATAAAATGTAAACAGAAATACTGTAAAATACTGTATGTAATAATACTCGCACATGCAAGTAAGGAACATTACACAGAATTAAATGTAACAAACCCTAGTAAGGTCACATTTATATACAAAGACAAAACAAACACACATTGAACTCTATATCTCGATATGGGCGATATGGTCCAATTCCATATCTCATTTGAAAATATATCGATATATTTTTCATATCGATATATCGCCCAGCCCTGCATCCGCGTCCCTGACAGTTTTGATACAGGAATGAGACGTCCCGGTAAATTCAAATACTGTAAGGAAAATGTAGGGATTCTTCTGCCGTCAGCAAACGATCCAGATCAACTGAAAGACACTAAAAAGTGGAACTACGAAGAAAAAGACGTTATCAGTATAGTAAACAACATTGTAGCATCCGTTTGTGCTCCCGTGCCGACTTGGCTGGTGGCTGCAGTTACCTGCAGCGCCAGTCGCGGCACTCGCGGGTCTCATTTTTTAATCTTGCATCGAGTCCCTTTAAATGTTCTGGAAAAAAGTCAGAATTCTGAGTTTTTTCTCAGGATTTTTTTTTCTTCTTCAGCGGCCCTAATCCTCTTCCACATGTCAGTGCATCATTTTCTATGGTTTTTAACTTCTCCATTGCACTTTTTCAGTTTATCCAGATGCAATATATTTGCATCAGATCAAGGAGCCTTTATGTTTCTAACAGTAAGCAATGCACCTTAAGCTGATGTGCACCTGAGATATCTTTTTGAAAATATTTGAGAGGCTTGTTGATACTTTTTCACTTGAAAAAATTCTTTATTTGAAGAGTGAAGCATTTTTTTTAAAAAGTATTGATGATTAGGTATGCATGTGTGTTATTGGTTATCAGCTATCTGTATTTACCTTTAGGAGCTGAAATTTATTCATCGGTTTCTAAAAAAGCGTGCATCACTAACAGAAATAAATTACTCGTTCTTGTTATTAATTCCATGATGAAATACAGTTTCACACCACACACTGTGTCATGGAGGAATGTGGGAATGTGAACTTTAATTATTTGCATCCATTATGCTTGAAAGTTAGAAAGGGGGGTAAAAGAGGCCCACCCAGCTGGCACTGTTGGACTCCATTAATGATGCTATTCTCACTCAGCTCATATTATGTCTCTGGCTATGAAACATAAGCTTTTTACTCATCATTTTTACTTTCATGTTCGAACGTCATTCGGGTGTAGATCAGGGATCTAAAGCTGATTCACATCCAACTCAGATGGCAGATCCAACATCCATGATGATCCAGGTGTGTGGACGCAGGGAAAGCTCTAAAACCTGAAGGACGGTGACCCTCAGGGACCGGAGTTTGACATTGTTGGTGTAGATTCTCTGTCTACGAGGCCATGGTGATCATAAGGGCTTGAATAAGGACAATCAGACTTCTTCATACATTTAACTTGTCATCCAGAAAGACTTCCTCATTTTTAACTAAGAAGAACCGAAGAAGAAATTTAAGATTAAAGGTGAAAAAACCTCCAGTGAAAAGAAGTCTAGTTGTCTTTATTCATGCTCATGGATAACTTCAAACTGAATACATCATCATTTTGACTTTTTTTTATCTAGATCAAACATAGTATTTCAAAACCTAAGTTTTATTCCTGACATTAACCCCCTGTGACTGAAATTGGCACCTGCTTCATGTTGGAAGCTTTAAATCGACAGTGACACCTGACTCTGGATGTTATGGCAGGTGTGCACGATCATACTTCATTTTAATGGTGCAGTTTCTTTTTGTTTATCAGTGCTTATGATGGTGATTACGAGCCAGTTAGAGCAAACTAAAATATGGCTCTGAACAGGGGTGTCAACGTCTACACGTGCAAACGGGTACACAGACAAGAAATCATAACCGCTTGAAAAAATCATTAACCATATAAACGCCATTTTTCCCCTCCACCTCTTTCATTTCTCTGTATTTTAGTTGTATTTTATGGGGGGGTAATGTTGCCTGAAAACTTCAGATAATAACTAACTATCTGCATACGTAACAGATGCCTGGGCCGCGATGTTCTGTTGATATTTGTATATATAATAAAGGCAGTTACAGCCTGTCGTGGCGATGAACAGCAGCAGAGCACCGGCGCTTTGTGCTGATGTAGCGACTCTGTTCACGCCGTCAGAGATCCATAACCTGCAGCTGGGAGTTACAACAAGACAGGAGACAACATCTTTCTATGGATTAGCGAAGAAGAACATCGTCAGAGATGCTTTTAGTGATCAGGAACTGACTGCATCTGTGCACCATAAACGTCGTATTGGGTGAGTTTCAATGCAAGTTAGCAGAGCTAGCTTAAGTTTTTTGCTAACTGGGTTTCATGTATATTTTTTCAGAAAATGAAGTTCTGAGTGTGAATCCGATCAGACACTTCCTGTAACAACTGCATGTGTTTAGCTAACCGCTCGTGTTAGCCGCTGTTTACATAAAGTTGATCACCAGAACACGACTTAAAGCATTTCCATATTTCTGGGTCAGCTGTGAAACGTGGACAGACATCCCTGCTGGTGAAAGTTTTCTTTCTCCCGTGTATGATTATGGGTTATTATGTATCTGATAGATGGAGGAATGATCCGCTCAGCTGATGTAGCTGTGTGAAAACTTCTGCAGCGACTCCGTTCAGATCCACCCAATGAAAAGAGATTTTTTTCCGTTGAATGGTTTCAGTTCTCAGGGATTAAAATGATAAATACCCAGAACCGTTTTGGCTCTGCTACAGTGTTTCTGCTCGGAGTCCAGTATGACGACGGGAGGACGGTGGGATGCGTAGGTGACGTCACCATCTGCAACCTAAAGATTATTAATCTCTGAGTGGAACCGTGTACATGACGGTTAGTAGTCCTGATTACATGTTTAGAAAAATGAGCTCTGAATCAAAAAGGTGTTTTATTGGCTTCCTGTTCTGCTAGCAAAGACGTGTTGTCTCTCATTTCTGCATTCTCTGGGTACACGTGGCCCGAATGTGTAATTAATTTCCTTGTGTGTGTCTGTGCCCAGAAACTATCTGATATAAATGAAGTTTTACTTCGTCATTCATTTCTGGGTTCGGTGCTGAGATGATTGAACAAGTTCAGAATGAAAACGACTCCTTTTGCCTCCTTTATCAACTGTTTCAGCTATTAAGTGCAACATCTATTAATAGCAGTTATTTCTGGTGATCTTTGCAACGCCATCACCAGCTCATGTTATAGACCCCCCCCCCTCCACGTACAAAGCCCTCCATCTATCTGTCTGCCATCCTCTATGCTGACTCATCTGTTATCACATCTGTCCCTCCATTACAATAACAGGACCCTGCAGGTTTTCACCGTCCTTTTATGAGAGATGATAACTTGCAGACAGGTTGTATTCATTTCTTCGGGTGGAGGGCGGTGGTGTCGTGCATCCCAAGCAGAGGGCAAAGATACATCACAGCTGCCGCAATATTCAGCAACGCTGATGAAAAACTCTGCTCGCCATTATCGGTCGGAAAATATCTCCACATTTTTACTCTGCTTTCGGTCTTTTGTCCCATGTTTTTGTGCTTACATGTCCCCCGTCTTCCTCTCCTCCCCAACAATAATTTCTTCTCATCACATTGTCATTATTTATGACCGTCTGTATTCAGCTTTACAATTTGCCTCTGTGAGGCATCATTTGCAACCTTCCCTGATAGACTTTACATCTCTCTTTTCATTCACTCGTTTTTGTTTTTGACAAAAGAAAACACAAGGAATGACACATTCAAAAGAGATCTGCTATAATAGGCATCAGCTATTTTCTGTTTTAAAAATGAATCGCAGTGACCGCAGCAGGTCTCATCAGTGGTGAAAGGAAGCAGAATCAGCCCACCGAGTTCCAAACCAAATGGTCCAAACACTCCATTTCTGAAAAACATTTTGCACATGATGCATTGGATTATTTGCCCAAAAAACAAACAAAAAAGTCAAATCTTCAAAGATCCGTACAGACCATGCTATCCAACCTTGATTCTATAGGATAAATGGTTTTGTAGTATTAAACTGAACAATGGTATCTGCAGTTTCATTTGGTCTAGTAACATTGGACAAAAACTTTTTGCTTGAAAGGTTAAAACAAAGCTTGTGTAGTTGTGTCGAATTGTATGCACTTGTTTCTCTGTCTTTTGCAGACAGCTTGATGAAGGCTGTAGGCTAGTTATCGTTAGCGTAGCTTCCTGTCACTCATTAACTCAGCTGAAACTCCCCACTGTGATTTGGGCAGCAAAGAGTGTAGCTGCTGCTGAGCCATCTCTTGGTCCTAAACCAGACAAGAAAAACTTGCTCAAGTTCTGTGTGGAAGTATTTTACAGTCAGTGCTGCAGATAAAACCAAAGTCATAAGTAATGTTTGCAAAAGTCAAATAAGCAGAGGCAGAGATACACTGCCTGGCCAAAAAAAAAAAAAAAAGTTGCCACCTGTATTTAATTATGCAAATAGGTAGGAGCCTCCTATTGGATAATTACTGCATGCACGATTATCTTTCAGCTGCAACAAGTTATTTAACTCCAACTGATGCAATAAGTTGCTTCTCATTGCCTAAACAAGCATGTGGAAAGACACATCCGTGGTGGTGGAAAAGATCTGTCTGAGAAGGGTCAAATCATCGGCAGCATCAAGCAGAGAAAACATCTCAGAAGATGCAGAAACTGAAACTGGGTTCGGAACTGTCCAACACATTATTAAACACTGGAAGGATGGTGGGGACCATCGTCTTCCAAGAAGAAATATGGCTGGAAAAATCCTGAATGATCGTGACCAGCGAGCACTCAAACTTTTGGTGAGATCAAACCGAAGAGAAACAACAGTCGAACTCAGGGCTCTGTTTAATAGTGAAAGTAAGAACATTTCCACACACAATGCAAAGGGAACTCAAGGGGCTGAACAGCTGTGTAGCCTTAAGAAAACCACTAATCAGTGAGGTTAACTGAAAAAAAAAGGCTTCAATTTACTAGGGAGCGTAAAATTGGACTGTGGAGCAAGAGAAGGTCATGTGGTCTGCCGAGTCCAGATTTGGAAATAAATCTTGTGACATTGCAGAAGCTTCTGGAAACAATGACACAGTGACTGCTGCCGTAACCAAAGCTAAAGGCGATCCAATGACAAATTGAGAGTGTATGACCATTTTCTTTTTTTTTTTTTTTTTGGTGGTGACTTTTTTTAGGCCAGGCAGTGAATCAAACATCTGTCAACATCTGCTATGCATAATCACGTGCACTTAAAGCAACCTCTCCTGGTACTATCTGCCCCCCACCCCCAGCACCAATTCACCATCACAGCCTTGTTCTTCCCCCTGCAAATCAGTTTCAATCATCTATTAGCTTCATTTAAAGCAAAACTCACATTAACATAAATTAGAAATGTAACGCAAAAAAAAAGTAAAAATTTAAGCCTATTTTGAATTTTACTCTAATCTAAATAAAAATACGTTTCGCCCTTCAACAAATACAGACACAAATAACTGCTGCGTTGCACACCCCGAGTTTCTTACCTGTGGTGTCACTGGGTCTGCGCGGGCCAGATACTTTTCTCTCACAGCTGCTATTTGGGGGTGACTCCCCTCAGGGTTTATAGTGCTTTTCATTGGTTTTATGTAAAACATTTTTAGATTTAACCATCAAATGAATATCTCCCATTCATATTTGAACAATGAAGCTGAATCATGAGATGAAATTAACCATCTATTTTACTTTTTCTGCTGAATATTTTTCAATTTCCATCCTTGCAAATCGTCACACTCATAGACTACTCGTGTCTGGAAGAATCAGTTTAGAGCGTTTGTTTTCCTCTGTTTGCCATGTCAAGGTCAGCCACTGTGTCCCTCGTTCTTTTCACCTCTTTATGAAAGCGCCCTCGTGGAAAAGCTGAAGAGTGAATTATCCTCTGGCTGCCTCTCTGATGAGTGTGTTGTGTCGCTGTTTGAGCGCTTAATGGACACAGAAGCTCGGCTGCTGGTGGTTCCTGAAGTCATCGCACCAAAGAGTCAACATCCCCACAAGGTCGGCGTCCAGGCTGCGCCTAAGTACTAGTTTAGCACAACGCGCTGTTATTTGTCCAACTTTCTCAAACATATGTTTCCCTGCTGCTTTTTCCTCCATCACCACTTCTCTTTTGCATCAACACGGTGTGATTATTTCCTTTCTTGGGCCAGAATGGACAGTCATTGCTTTTTCCCAGCACCCCGCTGAAATGATTTCTCCTTCACACTCAGCTCTTTGTTAGACATACCTTTCCTGAGGTCTGGAGGATATTGCTCTTTCATTAGCACCTCTGCTGGATAGCTAGCATTGACTAATGCACACATACAGTAAGAAGTTTGTATTTTTCTTTTTTTAATCTTTAAAGGCAGTTCAAAGAGATTGAGAAAAATTTAGTTGAACCCAAATGAAGGCACCACGTTATTAGTTATGATGTAATGTATCTCTAATTTTGATGCAAATAGTCTTTGAATTTGTCTGTTTAATGGAAAAACATAAAACTGCATTTCACTTTGTCAAAAAGCCATGAAACTTTTTAATCTCGCTCAGTGTCTTTGAATGTAATTATGTTAATATTCTTAGTGCTTAAAGATTAAGGTGAGCAGGGCTCAGGAGGTGTCTCTACACTTGCAGAAAAGAAGGTGTCGAAACTTTGTTGTGGAAGGTATTATTTAAAGCCTAAACTCATTCAGATTTAGAAAATGCAAAGATGACACAGTAAAAGAATCAGTTCTCCTGCAAGTCCATTTTTTAGAGTGCCATTTCTGGCTTGGAGCATTTTCTAAAATGTTACGCCCTCAAGGGAAAAGGAAGGAGGCAGAAAATAATGTTCTTTCATATGGAGCAATTTCTATAATGGTGGCAGATCTGAAGGGTTTCTATCAGACTTCTGTGATTATCTGAAATGCTTAGAAAAATGGAAATATGGCCAGAATTACATCTAAAATCAGGCCAAGGACCATCAGTAAACAGATTCTTACATTTTCTCTCTATTTTTTGCAGTAACGTTTTCCGAAATCACTGCAAAATATTCACATTGGCTTTCAAGATGATTCATGTTTGCTTTTATCACTTATTCATCAGGAACCGTTCAACATCACACATCTACCACGTTGTTATACCAACTTCCCATTCATACATGTCTCTCTATTTGATTACTGTTTTGAAACTAGTATGCAGAATAACGAGAGCACCATTTCGAGTGACGGGGGAGACGGACATTTTAAATTAATCTGGATAACAAAACTAATATTCTGAAAATTATAAATGTTATTGACCATCGTTAATGTTGATTCATGAAAATCCTGTCGGAAAGGAACTTTTCTGTCAGTATTGCAGATAGATCCTCTGATCCCGCTCCACTGCCTTGGGAGGGGGGCTCCCCCAAGGCTCTATTTTGGGTCCTTTGCTCCTTTTAAATCCATCATCTCCTTCCCCGCACAATCTTACAAAAGCATCTAATCATGTTTCATTGTTACACCGATGATTGTCAAATCTGCCTTCCCTTACAGCATTAAAGTCCATCCCTCATCCAGTCTCTGTTGGATTGTCATAGCAACGTAAAAAAAATGATGTAGCTCAACTTCTTCCACCTAAACAAATCCAAAATTGAAGCTATGGTGTTTCACTCCAGCTGTACGAACCTTTCTTTTAAACATTACGCTCCCTTAAGCTCAGTAGTTAAGTCCTGCTTTCTTCAGTTAAGGCAACTTTCAGCGTCTTTTTGTGGAACGGGATTTTGAAAGGATCATGCCTTTGTTATGGCTTGTCTCAACTACTGTAATGTCCTCTTTTGGGGGAACTGGCCAGTCTGCTGTGCTATTATCTGGTGCAAAATACTAGACTGCTAATTCTAGGCTGCTAACTTGCTAACGGGGTGAACTCCCTGCGGAAAAGGGAGATCACCCCAATCTTGACCTCTCTAACTGGATTCCTGTCAGTTTTTACTCCTTTTACTCGGTTTTACATTTTGTCTTTAAATGGCCTCGCCCAACTGCCAATCAGAGTTCAGCCTATCAGGCTTGGTCATCCTTGGCCGTTTTTAAATCTTGATTAAAAACTCATTTTCATTCAATAACATAAGATTTCTGGCTTCCTCTTTCTTTTGCTATCTTTTTTTTTTATGCGTTTTGTTTTCTGTTTTTCTGTGCAGCACTTCAGTCAGCCCAGATGCTGTTTTTTTTTTAAATGTGTTTTATGAATAAAGTGGTATGATCTGGTAAAATGAGCAAAAACAAAATGCACAATAAGCTGGAACAGAGTGTCGGCTACATGAAAGGGTTGGATTAATCCACCATCAGCTTCAAACTGTTGTTATATCTGCCATTAATTGTGAGAACAGTTCCATCCAGGAGGCCAAATGCACAGTAAGACATCTGCAGTTTTAAAACCGCTCGCTTCTAAATCAATCTTTACTTCACTGTAGGCAGTATCCCAGTTTGAACTCGACTAAATGCTTGTGCAAAGTTATCTCTTCTTCACTATCCTGCTATGAATATTTTACTCCATTTGTTCTGGAGCCATCAAGTGAAAATGAGTTTTCCTTCCTCAGCTTTCAGCTACCCAGAAAATGCAAATATTACTACAGGGTTTCTTATCTCTTCCATATTGACCTAGCAAAATTCCTGTTCTTGGCACATAGTCATGAATTAAAGCAAACTTTGACATCAATGTTATGAAAGTAAACACTAATCTTCATGAAGCAATATTTGTATATTATGACCCATACCTATCCCGCTGTGTGTTCGTCTCTCCAACTGTGCAATCGCACATCTGTGATATTTGAGGTTGAGACAGTGGCTGCAATACAGATTACTTTGCAGTCCCTGGGAATGAATGCAAATTATTAATACACAAACACATTAGCAGAGGATTATTAGCTGTGCATTGTACTGTCAACCGGCTGTAAGTGTGATTGGCAGATTAGTGCCCCCTTGAATGTGTAGGGATTATTATATTAGCTGTGGAAACTGTGCCTGGCAGACATGAAAATATACTGTTATATTTATGTTTGGGTTGTCATGCTTGTTTGGGCTTCTGTCACACTTTCAGCTTTCGTAATCCATCAACGCTAACGGTGCAAGAAGAATTTGACTGTTTGCTCTTAGTAGATGCCGCATTTGACTTTGTAGTCTTTTTTTTTTTTTCTAGTGTCATTAATTAAGCTCATCCTCTTTGCTGGGCCATCCTGCTGAGGGAAGCTTTTAGTCTTAACATGACTATTCCAAACACATCTCTTATTTAGGTATCATGATTGTATGACATCCGTCATGCCTTTGCAGCTTGGTATCCCTCACCTGTGTGCACAGTCTCTACTGACACAGATCGTTGCACTCTCATCTCATGCACCCCTAGAGTTTTACAAGCTCTACTCTTGCAGCTGTCAAAATAAATTCGCTAGATCAAATGCAGTCTGATAGCAGTTTCACCCTGGATTCATATCTATCCATAGGTGCACATATCTGTGATGTCTCTACTTGAGAAAATATCACAGAATGGGCGATAGGATCCTAGCACCCGTCCAGAACAAATCTTCGCTCCTCCACAAAGGGGTGAAGCGGAGGATCAGATACAGCCTGCCTGTGTGCCATTCTTGTCAGCATGTCTTGTTATCACTCTGTTTGGGTTGTCTGCCTCTCTGTCAGCACATACACCCCCGCTCTCATCCTAACATGTTCCAGCAGACATGGGGAAACGGCGTTCCTGCATCACAAAGCTTAGAGCCGGGCTCGGCACCTCATCCGTCTCCAGCATGCAGCACGATCATCGGGGTCTGGGTTCACAGGCACTTTTTCATGGCTTGCCCGGTCTTTAACCTTCTTTTCTCCTCCATTTCTGTGGGGTCACCAACATCCACTTTATAAAAGCAATGCAAACCCCTCACTCGCCAACATTTCTATTTTCCATTTGACCTTCCAGTTTCTTCTTCTCCTTCACCACATTTGTTCTGCTACAGTATGGTGCACTATTTTCAAAAACAGATCAGACGGGGGAGAAGGGGCATTGAGGAGAGGGGGATGTCTGGGTGGAGGGTGAAGGGAGGGGTAGGTTGCCAGGAGGCTCTGCTCTGTGGCTGGCCTTGTCAAATTGATTGATGAGAAAGGCAAGCTTGTGTTCTTGGCAGGCTGGGGATTCATCCTCCTGGCAGCACTGATACACTTATCTAGGTTTAAAGTGGTGACGGCGGCGGAGGCGGGAGGGGTTGCCATCACACTGCAAGGGTGTTAAGAAGGAGGATAAGGTGCTGCACATCATGCCAAATGAGATCGAGCACCATCTGATGCACATTCACACGCATGCAACAGTTTCCAGTTTTTATTAAATGCAGAAGCAATTAAACGGCAGGCTGATGGAGAGCCAGGGGCAGCGATGAGACATGTAGCCAAAGTTTTCAGTCTCTAACACCATGAACAGTTTTGCTGGCTAGTTCAAAGGCATCAAATATGATGCGAGGCTTTGCAATCGTCCAGGTCTCCTTTAGGTTGATTTTTTTTGCAATACTTTTTTTGTTGTTTGCAGAATGACCCCAAGGTCTCTCTGTATCAGAGTGAACTACAAAAAAGACAGGAAGAAACAGGACGGCTCTACAGAGTAAAATATTTTGGAATTCAGTGCAACTGGGTTGATGTGTATAGGCATTTGAAAAAGAGGGGGCAGCTTATTTTAATGCAGTGGTTTTATGTATCCAGACATAAACTTCTAACGTTTCATTAGCCTGTAGAAGCTCCTATAGCAGCCATTACTTCATGTGGTCGTTTTCTGTAGGACTTTATCAGTCTCTCACATCGATGTGGAGGAAATTCGTCCCGCATTGCTTTACAGTGTTGCTTCAGTTCATTGTGGCTCACTGCATTCATTCACCCACAGCTCTCATAAGAGCCATTGTCCTATTGTATGAGTCTATTCCAGCCAAGCTGCAGCCGTTGGACAGATGGACTCACATCTGACTCCAGAATACTTTGGTGTACTAGGATAGCAGATTATTGCAAAAATGGTTTACTTAATCATGCAAGCATGACATTTTGCACAAAAAATAGAGTCCACTGTTCTTTGCCACACGGAAATCCAAGATGGCTCCCATTTTTTAAGCTGGACATTGTCTACACTAATAATTACTGATGATAGTGCAATGATACTTAAGCTCCTGTGCGGCGGCAGCTCCACCTCTCAGTTCAGCCATCAGTTGCATCACTGAGTGTCTCACTGGCGCTCTCATGCAGTGTATGTTCAGATTCATGGTCATGACCTGTTGCAGATCTGATGCAGGAGCTATACTATCACAATATGCAAGCTTCACCATCATGACTTGTCCAACGGTGATTGGCTTGCCCTTCATTTAGCTCGCTTTGGACATCAGAATGCCGTTGGTTAGCTCGTTCCAGCTTTGTTGTGTTACGCCTTGAGTGGTACTTTGCCATGTTCCTTCTCATCATTGCCACTATGCTGCCACCTTCATCCAGTCCCATTGGGTCAACGGTAAGTGGCATTTCACACATCTCGTCGAACAGAGGAACAGTTGTGGTGAAGTTGTTGTACTCTGCAGCACGATGAGTAAGCGGCAAAGCCAGATTTTAATTTTCTTTTCTTTTTTCTGTTTGGAATAAAGAAATATTCTGGCTGGAATATACTTGCTGCTGGCGACACGTCCACGTACGCATCATGGCGCCCATGTGTTCCCAATGTACCTACTTCAGTGTCCAAGAACTGTGTACAGCTCCTAGCGGGGACCTCCGGTATCGAGTGTTTTGGCCGTCACATGCTACATATTCACAACGCAGATTGCTGGTGTGAACGTTTCACAGCAAGTATATCCCAGCCCTTTTACTTGCCATTGTAGATAATTAATTAAAGCAAGTGGCTGTCCTTTTATCACTGAATAAAAACATGTAATGTCCACAATCATGTATGCAATACACCTGTGCTCAGTTGTCGAACACCTTGCCCAATTATTGATTAAATGCCATTTAGGTCCCATTTGATCTGTACATCATCTGGGTAAGTTCGTGAAATAGTCCAGTTTAGCTCCCTTAACTTTGGCTCAGCTCTCCCGTGCCACCACACCCTGTCAGTCCAGGCATGGCTGTCTAACTTTATCCATTGTTTTCTGCTAGCTAGCTGGGTTTTTTGCAGTTTCTCTGGGGATTTTAAGGTCTGAACTATGGCTAAACTTGCTGGGATGCTCAATCCTGGGAAGATCAGCCGCTGACTAAATGTTTTCCACTTGTTATAATCTTTCTTTCAGTCAAATGATGGATTGGAAATAGGAAATGGCCTTAAGCAGCAGGAGCAGTTGCTTCTCTAAAATCATCGCTGATGTCTTTCCTCCTTGGCATTTTGTAAACAAGCAGTACCATTCAGAAAAACCTTGGCTTAAGAGGTGCTCACGCTAATGATAATTTTGGTATATGGTGGTATTTTTTTGGAATTCGAAAGGGGTGATGGGTGATTCAGTGGCCAGAGGGAGGCAGAAAGGGTGGGGTGTGGGGAGAAGGGAGGAGGGAGGGGAAGGGGGGGGGGGAGGAGTGGATGGGGGGGGGTGAGGTGGGATGGTTGTGAGGGAGGTTTAGTGTGGTGTTGGGTTGGGGCTGTTATGTTTTTTGATGCCTGTTTTGATTTTATTTTATTGATTTTTGATTATTATGATGATGATTGATTTTGTTTGTTTTGTTTTTTGTTGTTGGGTTCCGTGCTGGTTATTCTTTTATATGATTTCTTTTGGCTGCCCTGTCTATTTTTTGTTTTTTTTGTAGCTCCCTTATTATTTTTGTGTTTTTTTTGCTGCTATTGTCTTATATTTTTTTTTCTTTTTTTATTGTTTGTTATTTTTCCATTTTTTTCTCTGGTTTTGGGTTTTTCGTATGGTGATCCGTTATCGTTTTTTCTTATGTGTTAGTGATTTTTTTCTTTGGATAGTTTGTATTTTTTTTTTATTTATTGTTGATTTTTGTTTTTTATTATATTTTTCTCTTTTCCTTTCTTTGTAATTTTCTGTTGTTTTTGGGAGTCTTTTCGTTGTTTTTGCTTTTTTTTTATTTTTACCTTATGTATTGAATTTCATACTTGAGCATTTTTTGAGTTAGTGTGATTATTAATTTTTTTATTGTGTTATGTAGTTATTTTTATCTGTTCGTTATGTGTTGATTTTTTTGACTGTTTTGCCTGAGTTTCCTTGATCCTTTGTTTTTTTACTTGTTTTTGTGTAGATGAGTTTTGTTTTTTTTATTTGGTTGTTATTTTTAGTGGTTTGTGTTGGCTCTTTGGGGATTCTTGTTTGTGTTATTGATCTTTGGGGTGTTGATTTGTTATCTTTGGGTTTTTTTATTGTTGTGTTTTCTTTTCTACTTCTTATTCTCTATTTTTATTTCTCTTGCTCCCAACTGCTTAATTGGTTTTTTTCCTGTTATGGATGCCATTAGGTCCTTTTTTTTATCCATATCATTTGGTGGACTCTATCCCTTGCCCTTTTCCCAGAGGACTGTTGTTACTTTTTCCATATCCCATTAATGGTTGAATCCATTGGTCCGACCCCCTCTCTCCGGTTTACCCCCTATATGCCTATTCACACTCCCTTGTCCCCCATCTGATATGACTCCGATTGCTATAGCCCCGGTTTGGTGATTTCTATCGGGCCAGAGTCGGGGATTTGGAAAGAAGATAGACCAATGAGGGGGAGAGGGAGAAGAAAGAGGAAAGAATGAAAGGGGTAGGGCCCCCAAGCAGAAGGGGGAAGTTGGCCCCCCCAGGGGGGAAGACTCTGCCCGCCCGAGCAAGAAATAAAGACCCGAGTGCTATACAGACACCTGGGTCCGAGCCAGAGGGGGGGCGGGGACCCTGGGGGGGCCGCCAGGAAATTTGGGACCGAGCTAGAAAACATAAAGAACCCGTCTGGATGCAGGGCCCCGCGGTGGGGGGAACAGGGAAGAATGGGGGAAGAAGGGTAGATATAGGATGGAGCTTGTGAAGGACTCGTTGGGGTGTGCCAGACCGTTCGTGTCGGAGGCGGGTTTGGGGGGGGCCCCAGGGGGTGCCCCGGGGATGGTGGGGGGGGGGTGGGGCGGGGTGGTCCTGGGGGCCCACTCGCGCCCCTGTCTGGGGGTTGCTGGTGGATTTGGAGCGTTTACCGCATGGGTTGGTGGCGGGGGGCCCCGTTGGAGCGGCCGTGGTGGGTGTGGCTGAGAGATTCCCTTCCGGTGGGATTAGATCCATCCGTGTCTGTCTGTGCACGTTATTCGTTGCATCCTCGTGAGTTCTTCTGGGTGGTCCCCTCTCTGGTAATAAACCCCCATTGCTAGCATCCCTCCCTTTGGTGGGGGGGGGGCCTCTGACCACCCCCCACTCGCGGCATGCCGTCGCGTCCGGGGGGCCGGTGGATGGAGCGGCCACCCACCCTCCTTATATGTGGGGGGTGGTTGGGTCTCTTTTATTAATTTTTTTTCCCTTATTTTTCCAATTCTTATTTATTATCTCCTTTTTTTACTACTTTTTTGGTGTGTTTTTTTTTTTGTTTTCCAGTTTTTATTAGCGGGATTTATTTTTTTTTTTTTCTTTTCTTTTTATTTTTTTATTTTCTTTTTTTTTTTATATATATTTTTTTTTTCCCCCCCTCTCCTCCTAGATTCTGGTGGTATCTATCTGATGTCTCTGCCGTCCCCTCCTGGGGGGGCATGTATCCCACCCTGGGGGAACCTTGTTGGGAACTTAGCGGGGGTTTGGGCGGGGTGTTGTTGGGGGGGGGGGCTCCGCCCCAGGGGGGGGCCCTATCCCCGCTGTAGGGGGCCCATTTCCCCCTGCGGAGATTTGTGGGAGACTCTGACGCTTTTGGGGGGGGGGGCGCCTCCTTCGTGAGGGGCCCAGACCCCCTGCGGAGATTTGTGGGAGGCGCTGAGCAGCTGCTGGGGGGGGGGGGCCTTGTCCCTTGTTGGGGGGAGCCCCAAGCCCCATTCGGGGGGACCTTGGGGGAGCTTGGCCGCGGTTTGGGGGGGGGGGGGCCCTTTCTTTTGGTGGGGGCCCCCCCAAGCCCCTTGGGGGGGATTGGGTTGGGAGCTTGGCGCGGTTTGAGCGGGGGGGTCCCCGTCCGTGGGGCCGCGCCCCCCCCACCCAGTGGAGGTGGTGGGGGTGGCTGCCGCTGGTTGGGTTGGTGGTTTCTCTGTCCGGGGGGCCTCCCTCCCCGTTTGGGGGGGCCCCTTTCCCCTTCGGGGGGACCTTGCAGACTTGGGGCGTGTTTGGGGTGGTGGAGGCCCTGATGGACTGATGAGAGCCACAGCTGGTCTTTGCGGGGGGTGTATAATATATTACTTCATTTTTTCTTTCTCCCCCTCCCCACCCCCCTCCCCCCGCCCTCTCCGAATTTTATTAATTTTTTTTTCCTTAATTTTTCATTTTTTCTCCCCCCCCCTCCTCTTTAAAGATCTTTTACACTGTTGTTTATTATTTTTTCTTTTCTCTCCCCCTTCTTTTTGTTTTACTCTTCCCCTTGCCCCTTTTAAATTAATTCCTTTTTTGGGATTTTTCCTCTTTTTAAAAATTTTTTTTTTTAATTCTTTTTACTTCCTTGATGTGCGATGGCGCTGATTTGTTGGGAGTACTTATAAAAAAAGAAAAACCAGACAAAAAGGACCGGTTTGACTCCCCGGCGAAGAGGAGAAAAAATGAAAGAAACCAGAGCTCCAGGACGGCGGAGCAGGTGCGGGAGAGACAACCCAGAGTTTGCGCGGGGGGGGGGTGGCTTCTTGACCCGCGAAGGCCCCGCAGGAAGTCCAAACCTTGTCCCCCTGCGGGACTTTTTGGAGAGAAGGCGGCCGGGCCGGAAGCCGGCCCCCGTATGCCCCCCCCGGGGGGTCGACGGCCCGGGGAAGGGGCCCCGCCCCCAGCCCCCCCTCGGGGGAAATCCTACCAAGTTAAAAATTCTGAGCACGGGCCGCTTTGTTGGGCCCCTGGGAAACTAGTCCCGCCCCCCCCCATTGACAGGACACCCCGGGATTAGACACCCCCAGCCCGAGAGACGAAGGAGGGGCTTTAGCCTGATTTGGCGGGCGCCCCCCCCCCTATCCCCTAATCAAATGCATCGGATTAGCAGCACTGGCTGCTACTTAACCTCTGAAATCCTGTAGAAGGAGTGAAGGTGAACTCAGTTGTTCACAGATAGCTTTTACAGTAGGACGTCATTTTGTGGAATTAACGTGAACATACAGTAATGGAAAATGTTATGGCTTTTTTCAAATTTAAGGTCAGGTTTTTTATTATGTGCTGACATGCAAAATCTTATAACTAAAAGACAGTGTAAGATGTTCTCCACATGGAAAAGACAGAATATGATATACCTTTTCCCTGACAGATTTTATTTCACAGTAGGGATTTAGTTGTCTCTTCCTGTCTATGGATTACAGTTACTCTGCATGTCTGAGTTATTCCTGTATTCCACAGTGGCCGCCCTTAAAAACACATTTGCATCACAATAAGAAAGCTTTGATTTGCTGCCAGCAAACAATGGGAATTTGGAAGTCCTTAGTAAATGATCAAAGGGAGTCTGCTTGGTGCGCGATGGCAACACTCGTACAAGCACATGGATGTATACTCAGACCTGCATATAGACACAAACAAGCTAATCAAACATTTCAAAGGCTATGTTACAATAAGACTTATGAAACGAGGATTTTGGATAATTAAAACTGCTTTGGGCAGTACAGAGCAACAATGATAAGGTGTAGTCCTTTTTAGGTTGTGGGGAAAAAAATTTGAAAGCATTTGGAAGTAAAAACCTTCCACTTTCATCTCTTCACTGACAGCTGCTCTGTTCCTAAAAGAGTGCTGGAGGGAAAGTAAAATGGAGTTTGTATTCTTCCACCATTAAAGAAAGTTGAAATCGTGTCATCAAATCATAATGCTGAGGGGGTAGATGTGATCTCTGAACGTGCCATGCAGATCCCATGTGAAAAATCCTGCTTGGTGATAATTTCATCCGTATTCTCTGCTGCTACATGCAGGGCTACTACGTGCAGTTGTTCAATTAGAGGCTTTCAGGACGAGTGACTCCAACTAATTAACAAGTGTGAGTTTCATCGTGCTGCACAAACAAGCCAGAACGACTTTCATCAAAACTCCGCTCTTCAAACAGCCTTTGATTTTGTTTGAGATGTGAAATCTTCAATAAATCTTCAAAAATCAGAGCAGATACTAAAATTCATTTGGAATATTTGTATTGTGTGAGGCATAAAGAAGTTGCAGTATTAAGCCAAATCTGCATTGATTCTTCCATTTGGTCCACACGCCGGAGCCCTGAGTGCAGAGGAACCAGGTCAGTGTTCCCACTGGTGATAAATGAATGAATGAGATCTTTATTGTTTCCCATTACATCCAGCCCCTGAGAGAGCAGGAAATAAATGCATACAGCAATTTCTTTTTAGCCTTTATTTATCCAGGGAACGCTGAGTGGCGATTTTAGGGCAGATTGGAGTCATTTTTAACATAGTTCTAGTCTCTGTGTCTGCACAGTGATAGAGGGGCATTGTGTATCCAACAGGGCTGCTCAGGCAGCTTTGTTTCACTGAACATGCATTCACATTTTTAATTTTTAACAGAATGGTTGTAAGTTTATGTATTAAAGTAAACGCATTATGGTGGTTGTAGTGTTCATAGCTAAAACAATCTATCTGACCCCGTGGGGGGTGGGCGTTGTTTTGTTTTTATGACTGGACTGTTGTAAACCTGCTGTCACTCTGCCAGGGACTACAGATGAAAATGAGCTTTTAGCTATCTCTGGTCTGTGCGACACATTTGTTGGCTGGTAGCGAATGTTCTGTCCAGTTCTGTTCTTTTAGCCGGTCCAGACTTAACTAAGAGATAACTCTGGGTTGTAGGGTAGACATAACAATGTGGGTATGAGGTCACTGGGTACCAACATTACCTCATTCATAGCATTTTACCCTGTAAAAAAATAGTGTAACAATGCGGCATCAGTAAGGGCTGCGTTAAAGCAACCTTTACCGATGTTGCATTCTTACTCTATTTTTCTAACAGGGTAAAATGCTATGAATGAGGTAATGGAACTCTAAAATACAAGACAGACCCACCATTAATCAATATAAAATATTATTCCAATCTCTAAATATTTAATGAAAACTCCAACCAATCCTTGAAGTGGGGTGCACCTCTAGGATTGGCCAACGGACCCGCCTGTCAGACCTTTGATTCTGCATTGGGAGGTGGAGGGAATGAAGGGGGTGTCTTAGGAGTGAGGCGGGACTGTTTATATTCAAATAATCTTGCTGTGCTTTCTGAAATGCAAGATCGGTAAAGGTTGCTTTAAGATGAAGTGGCTTAATGACGAGGGTATGAAATGTCATACGATGGCTGTTTTTAATTTCTTGTGCTTCACACTGCATGATGGCAGAATTCTCAGACATGAAAACGTCTTTTGACACATCATATAAAACCAAGAAGATACTCCCCTTCCGCCATCCCTGTTTCCTGTTTTTCACCCTTTCTATCTTCAGTCTCTCGCTCTTTCTAGAGACTGAAAGATTTTTTTTCATGTTGTTCATCCTCCAATAATAGGACAGTTGTACTGATAAAACTCTGGAAAAGTGAATCATAATGTCATTATCTGTGCGTTTTGGTTCTGTTCTTTTTGCTGTCTTTGCTTCTCATCTTCTCCTTCTATCTCCTTTTTTTATTTTGAGTTTATTCCCTTGTGTTCTGTTTACTTCCTTCTCCCCAATCCTGGTTCCTCTTGTCACACCTGGTTTCTTTTGCTGATTGCCTCACCTGCTGCTGATTATGTTAATAGTTCCCTGAGTGTGCAGACTCTTGGTTTCATATGTCTCCGGTTGGTTCATTTTCATGCCATTCTTTCTTTTCTTATCCTCCATATTTCAATTTTTTGGTAATGTAATTGCTTGTGTTTTCATTATCAAACCATAATTTTTCTGCCTGTGTTCCTCGTGTGGGTCCTTCCACCTCGTCTCAGGCTTCATCCAATGACTCATGCAATGATATAACATTGTATGAGGGTTTATGAAGTATTTTTAAGTTTAAGATACATGTTTCTGAGCATAATTACCTACTTTCCTTTCTATAACATTTAAAATATTCTCTTCCCTAACCATAGATTGAATCTCCCTTGTTGAACAGCAGTATTTTGATCAGAAAAGCTTTTAAATTATCACCATAATGTTTGAAAATAAACATGGTCATCATCACTCAGTTAAATAGCGGAGGAATACAAAATTGGTTAAATTGTTCTCATTTTCTCCTCCCTCAGTCAACTCGAGAGAAGGAGCGACATCAATCACCGCCTTAAAGCCTCCATTTGGGCCACCTGACAATTGTACAATGAGAGAGACTGCCAGGGAGAGAAAAATTAAAATGATCGATGAAGGAAAGAAACAAACAAAAGAAGATGAAGAAGAAAGATACTGGTAATTGCAGACATTATAAAAATATAATAGTCTTCATTTGGGAGCTACTGTGCTGCATTATCCCAAAACACGAGTTTTTCCTGAGAAATTTTTTTTCTTCTCTGGAAAACAACCCATAATGTGATGGCAGCAGTGTGCCTCAGCTTAACAGCTTACTGTTTACCACTGTGTAGCATCCCGTCTTTTTTTTTAACAATAGTTGGTAAACATCTTGAAGCCGAGGAGACAAACTGCTGGACTTCCAGGGACAAGACTGTCGTCCCATTCTGGTCTGATAGAGGATTCTCGCTGCTTAAAGGCATATGCCACCTCTGGGTGAAATTTAGCCTCCCTCCGCAGTCCCATGAGATGAACAAGTGGGCAGAAGCGTTTTCTACCCAACCCAGTCATTCTCTGAATCTGGCAGTACTGACTTTAGCTTAGCTTAGCATAGTTGCTGTAATCTGGTGGTTCCAAATAGCATCACTTGGTGAAAGTGAACTAATTAACTCAAATTTTTTTTCCAATTACATTTTGTGACCCGCACATTTGGATCGAGCACAAATGACCGACTGTTTCACATCGAAGGACTGACTAGGCGGCATTCAAAAGCATCCCTGTTTACGGAAGTTGGGGATGCTGCTTATGCGTGCTGCCTTTCCTACTATCCGCCGTGCTTCACCTGTGATTGCTCCATACATCCGCGGCATATAGTTCCCCTATTGAATGCTGCCTAGTCAGTCCTTTGATGTGAAACAGTCGGTCATTTGTACTCGATCTGAATGTGCGGGTCACGAAAGGTAATCGGGAAAAAAAAATGAGTTAGTTAGTTCACTTTTGCCAAGTGATGCTATTTGAAACCACCAGATTACAGCAACTATGCTAAGCTAAGCTAAAGTCAGTACTGCCAGATTCAGAGAATGACTGGGTTGGGTAGAAAACACTTCTGCCCACTTGTTCATCTCATGGGACTGAGGGGGGGGGGGGGGGGAAATTTCTCCCAGAGGTGGCATATGCCTGTAACAGTCCTGGATCCTCTTTGTCGTATTTTGTGTTTTATAATCCATTAAATAGTTTTGGTTGAAAGTCCTGGACTGCAGGAAGACGAGAACTAGAACCTGGGACTCGGTATGTGGTTTGGTAATGTCTCGCTGAAGTATTGATCATTTGCAACTACAGTACGTCACCTAATCACGTACCAGCATGGTGGACATCAGAGGTGAACAATGGAGCATTGAACGGAGGGAAAAATTAGCAACTTCGATTGTTTTTACAGATTTTTCCAACTTGTCCTGAGAATATGGCTGCGGCTGCTACTGGTGCAAGTAAAGCTAGTTTGCCAATAGAAGTAGGACATGTAGTTGGGGCTCACAGGTGGTGGTATTTACAGAAGTTAAAATTAGCTAGCTTAGAACTGACCCCTAACCTTTTCTTCCTCCTCCTGTCTTTGCTGATCTGATCAACTTTGCCTGAATTCATGCCTCATGATTTGCACCGTTGTGTCATAAACGGTGTCTGTCCTCACACTGGAAGCCTGCAGAAGTCTGGATGCTTCCAGTTTGCTGTCGTTAGCTGGGTCACTGGGACAAGGTGCTACGCTAACGTCGCTGCCTTCTGTCCTCATCAAGGGTATACAATAAAATGCCAAGTTTGGTTTACATCCTCGTCTGTTCGTGAAGCCAACTGCGCAGCACGCAATGACCATTTTTGAGTTTTTCAGTAATATGATGGCAAAATAAAAGCAAAAAAACTAGGATAAAGTCTGGTTTTCAATGAGCTTAATGGACGTTAATGTTGTTTTAACACCCATCACGGCAGAGTCGGCATTCCACTGAAAAGAGTGACGTTACGTGCAAAAAGTAGATACAAGACCTTCTTTGAGAAACATATAATCTAGATTCGAGTATATGTTGCCCTCAAACCTTCAGGGTTTGTGGAGACTTTCCAGATGTACCGTGGATGTTCCTCAGCTATTAACGCATTCCTATAGCATCAGAGATGGAGACTTTTTTAGTCTGGTTGACTCTGTGTCCAAGCGTTCCAAAGAAAACATCACATTTCAGTTAATATGATCACAGAATAGTTTTCTGCTTTGCCTCAGTACATCTGAAATTAATTTTTGCCCAGAAAAGACAGCACTGTTTCTGGATCAGAAGATCATATTTTTATTTTCATTATTTTATGTTTGTAATGCTGATAAACATATTAAAAGAAATTGCATTGCAATTACAGACATAGTTTCCTAAACTCTGCCTCCCCAAAAAGCTCTTTTTCTGCTCATTTGTTGTTAATCAACATGTTTCATGATTCCTCACAGCATCGTTTACTTTAGCAGCCTTTTACTGCCCATGCTCAGTTTTTAAAGCATAGCCTTCATACTCAAGGGGAGATGATACCTCACTTTCATCACTTCATATCTTAATGTATAAAAAATAATTCCAGCCTGTATTTGCTTTACGTTTTACACTAAATCCAAACTTTTGAATTGTCTTTGGGATTGAGATTAACAAGCTGAGAACATGAAGTGGCCTAGAAAAAGAAGAAAGCTCTTTCATTGGGGAAGTCTCTCTCCAGAACTCTTGAGCCAAGTTTAAATACACATGAGGAAGAGGAGAGAGGGACTGAACTGGGAGATGAAAGAGGGGCAGATTAGTGGAAGCTGTAGAAATGCCAGCTCAAGCACAATAATCACTGATGGTGGTCCAACTAAAATGAACCAAAGAGAGAAAAAAGGTGCAGATCAAACATCTGTCTGAGACCTGCATGATAATGAGCTCACAATTGAATTGAATTGAAAACATACCGCTCATCAGCCAATCACACAGCAGCACGTCAGTGTTTTTGTTGGTTTTGATAAGTGGTTGACACATCCTCTGTTTACGTTTATCTTCAAACTAAATGCAAATTTAATGATTATAAAACCAAATTTGATGCAAATTTAATCAAGAGTTCAAAATTAGACAAAGAGTTGATTAGAGACTGACATTTTCTCATCCTGCGCAGACGTCCTCTGGTACATTAATTTTACCTGACATGAGTTACGTTGTAGAGGTGAGTGGAAATACATACATAACTTATAGACCAACACAAATGATACTAAGAGCAAGAAATAATCTGCTTCCAAATGTAGATTAGTGTCAGAAGAACTTAAAAAAGTGTGTCAATTTCAGGGGTAAAATTATGGAACACCTTACAGAAAAAAAATCACATGATTCATATGTTCATGCACGTTGTTCACCTGTGCAAAAATGTGGTTTTGGAACATTGTCATGCCATTCACATGTGAAAACATGATTCACATCTTCATATGAACCACCTGTGGTTTATATGTGCAAATTAGGGATGCACGATATTATCGGCCCCCTACTGGTATCGGCCTATATCGGCCTTAAAACTGAGTATCGGACATCGGCCCCCACCGATATTTAACCAATCAGGCCGCTGTTTCTAAATTCTAAAGACAACAAAAACTTCTTTTTTACAGACTTTAAAACTTCTAAAGTTTCTTTTAGGATGTTCTGTGTGAACAGAGTTTATACACGCTCATTTGTGTAAATAACCAAATATCCCCTGTTTTTTTTTTTTCTTCCTCCTCTCAAGGAGAAGCAAATCCAGGTGGTTCTAGGACATAACACACACATCCTGTTAGTTTTGTTAGAACAACTGTCATTAAGTTTGACTTGTTCTACAGAAACACGAGCTGAAGAATTTTTCTAATTTTGCACAAGGAATGAATATTACATAATTCATTTTTCAGCTTTAATATCAGTAACAATATTGGTTATCTGCCACATGAATTTTAAAATATAGGCATATCGGCCAAAATTCCAGTATTGTGTATCCCTGGTACAAACATTTGTTTTTTGAACATGTGATCCACATGTGGGTGACATGTGAACCATGTGTGGCTTTTCTGTAAGGGGTTCCATAATTTTACCCGATACTGAGACACATTTCTGACATGCTGCATTTTTCTATTCAGTGTTTGGCAGCAGATTATTCCTTTTTCTGAATATTATTTGTGTCATTTTAAATTTTATGTGAACCACATGTGGTTTTGGAAAATCATTGTGTGATCCACATGTCATATGAAATTCATGTGGTTTTTCTGTAAGGGACAGTTTGACAGATCAGTTTTAAAAAGTGTAAAAATTTACCAATTTGAAACGAAAAAAATGCAATTTTGAAATTAAATAATATAAGCTTGTAGAACAGATTGACTGAAGTTATTATTTTAACTTCAGGAAGAAAATTAAATGATTCTTTACTCATACTTGGTCCATTTTTCTATATTATATATTTCATACAGTACGGTCCGAAAGTTTAGACACACTCACATTAAAGATGGAAAAAACCATCAGTCACCAAAGTAAGCTGAAGCTGACAAATGTAATAATTAATAAAAGTTTTGACAAAATCATTATATTGATTTTGAAATGTAGTCCAACAGAAATATTAAAAACAAAGAAACAAAAAATGTTTGGTATTCTGGTGTCCACTTTTCATGAGCAAGGTGGTCTTATCAGTCTGAAACAGTTCTGTTTGTTTTTTTGTTTTTTTACAATTATTTTTTAAACCACAATTCAAAATCAATGTTTTATTTTAATAAATTATAATCAATTTTTAATTAATTATGACATTTTTGAGTTTCTTGTTATTTGAATTGCTATTGGGACTGTCACCTTTTCTTAAATGGGAGTGTCTTAAAGGAGCCGTATCATGAAAAATGGACTTTCAGAGCTTTTCAGCATGTTACTGTGTTATTTCCTCATAAAAACTTAATTTAAGTCGTTTTTTTCTTCATTTGTGCATATTTGAGTAATATATATGAATATTCAGGCCAAGCTGTAGCTTCCTTAACATAACTGACACGGTATACGCAACGAGGTGGCACCAATCACGAAGTGTCAAATATGCATGCGCAGCATCGTAGCAAGACGCCCTCTTTGTGGAACAGAAACTCTGAGAGAATCCTCACCTATACACACTCTCTGAGGAAGAAACTAACAGCTGCAGGAAGATTTCCTCAGAGACAAACAGCCATCAGCTAACAGACGTTTGCTCCAGATTCAGGAGAGAAGTTTTTTTTTTTTTTTTTTTTTTAAGCTCTAGAGGACAGCAAGTTGGGAAAAATGTGGTTGCGTTCGGGGAAGTTTATTTGTTGTTCTGGACAAATCGACTTGCCAGAATTAAGTGGTTGGATTTTATCATCAGGAGCAGGAAAAAAAAACTCAACTTTGTGTGTGAACTTCACTCCTGACAACTTCATGAATCTCAGGCAGTAAAGTGTTTTTTTCTCGGGGATTACTTCTGAAACATGACGCAGTTCCTGCTATAAAAACGCGCACGGACAGACAACAACACCAGTGAGTGAAACGTATCTCTCAGCTCAATGCTAACGGTTAGCCTATGATTTGTTTGCTAATTTACTTACTTGTCAGGGGTCTCTGTGGTACTTCTGTGGTACTTCTGTGGTACTGTGTGTACTTCAAACTCCATGTCAGACTCTAGGTGGAGCATACAGCTCCATAACAGGCTGCTCCATTTTATCATATCGATTTCCCATCAATGTTTACAGATAACATCCATGTGAGCTGCCGGTGCCGGTGCTACAAACAATTCTGTTACCTTCAGAATCAGTGTCTCTTGCGGGGCAACCTCATGAAATGGGCGTAAAACATGTTGCAATTGGTCGAGAGCTCTGTGGGTCAGAACAGTCAGCCATCTTAACTCCGTGTTGGAAATTAGACGCATAAAAAACAAAAATTTACACCAAATTAGTTTCTATAGTAGCGATGGAACATATTTAGCTTATAAATGCCTGGATTTGACTTTTGGAACGTTTGAAAAGCATGATACAGCTCCTTTAACTTTTTGCCCATACTGTATACAACAGATATAAGTATTTGATAAAAAAGAAGAAGAAGAAGAACCTGACTGGTTTTTCTGTCAGGTCAGTGTGTGGTAGTCTGAGCTGGATTTACTGTGTGCTCGTGCTAGTGTTTCCACTGTGCGTATTCATGAGTGATAATTACAACATGATAGCATAAACTCGGAACCTACTAGCCACTGACCAGAGGTGGAACTTTCAAGGGGAAAAAAGAGCTGCTGTTCTTTGTTTCTAATGTTTTTTGACCAAAGCATGTTCAGACTGACATTGAGTAAGACATTGATTCAGCTGTGTTAAAAAAAAGGCTTAATAGGTCTTTTCCGACTGATGGATAATATTCAGTTTGCACATGTGCAAATTCAATGAGAAATGGTATCCATGCATGTTCTGAGATATTTCTCAGTCTAATTGAAACAATGTGAAACAGAGATTATTCTGCAGCATTAAAATCAACAGCAATCATAAGTTGTTCCCCATCATAAAACCATAATTGACTTTATACTGTTTGCAGGAATGGCCTACATAAATAGATATTTTATTTATCTATCTATATTTAGTCCCATATAATTGACTATGAATAAGTTGTAGTAATGACCATAACAGCTGTAATAATCATTAATAATGATCTAAAGTCTTTACTGTTTAGAGAACCATTAATGTTTAATCTTTAACAGTCTTTTTGTGCACATAGTGGCTTGTTAGCCGGGAGTTTCTTTTTTTTTTAATCTAAGAAAAGCTTCTGAGCATCAGGGAGCACATTAAATTCTTATTTTTGGAGCTGCTAGTGTGAAATTCTGGTCAAACGTGTCACTTCAGCTGCATATTTTTGCACTGTGGACTTTGGGAAATTTTCTCTCTGAGAAAACAAAGAGGATGAACTCGATCGTGTTGCTGGTGTGGAAAAGCAGAGACTGGCTTGGACAGGTTTCCCCCCTCAGTTGTGAGCGATCCCTCATTCACCCACTAACTCTCTCATGAACTCAGTCATTCCTCCAGCTCCAGCCATGTTTAAATCATGTGCAGGAAGGAGCCTTGCTCTTTTTTTTGTGATCTTCTGGCTGTTGCAGCCCTGTCTTCCTCATCACCGGCCTCACTGGTGCCAGTCAATGATGACAAACATGCAAGTATGAGAAGAAATATATCTGTGAAAGGAGGAAATGTGCATGTTTGGGTTTTGTAAAGCAGAAGCAAGAAGAACAACATCCCACCCAAGTACTCTGCAGCTGTCTGCAGGGACACACATCCAGGTCAAAATGCTATTTTCCATGCAGGGTGCTGCACTCTGGGCTACAAGAGTGTGCACAGTTCACTTTCCTCTTATTGTAGTCCTCATAGCAAAGATGATTAACAAGCTTCTGTTGGAAGAAATAAAGAATTTCATTGGTTTAATTTGTGGGTTTACTTACAGACCAGTAAAATATCAAAACATGCTTGTTTTAGTGTAAATCATACATAAAAGGTGGCTCTTTTTCTGTTTATATAGTAAATTAGTGGCAAAATGATAGTTGAAAATGGTTCCTGGAAGCATTCATGTAATTCAGTTGGAGAAAAACTGACTTAAGATCAAAATTTTTTTTTACAAACTGACATCAGATGTCACATTGGCCATAGCTGTTTATTAATGTAAAATCAGTGTTTTTGAACTCAGATTAGGAAACTAACAAGACAATTTCAAATAGCTCTGAAATGAGCTGTTTTAAAATGAATTTGTGTCTAATAACTTTTGATGAATTAGAAAAACAGGCGATAAAATGGACAGTGAAAAAAAAATGGCCATACTTAAATAACCAAAGCATGAGCAATATCCAATATTTTTTTAACCAAATAGATCTCTTCATTGTAAGACCTCTCATCATTAGAAAAAAGTAAACCATCTTTATAAGACGAGGCCTTGATTCTGTGTACAACTTTATATGTATATATGTATATATATATATATATATATATATATATATGATATTTTCATCTATGGAATGAAGTTGATGAAGTCACATTAAAGGGGCTTCAGCAGCCGTGGGACTCTCACCTACTGAACGTGTCAAATTTCAGAAAAGTACTTCTGCAGCATCCCCATGTTCACATATCAAAGTCTGTCATAATTTTGAATATTTCTATTTATCTGACAGCTCTCACATGTCTCAGAACACAACAGCTCGCAGATTTATTTCTCGCACTTCTCGTTGTTACAAAGAGGGGCAAAATAATTCATTACAGCCAGAGAAACTAGGCATGAGCACATCTTTAATCTTTGTATTGCAGGAGCCAATGACAATCAAATTAACATAATTATTCATTAATATGCAAATGAGTCCAGATGTTCAACAAGCAACAGATGTGTTCCTCTTGTACAGAACAGCTCAGTATGAAAAACGTGTTCAGAAATGTTGACACATAAAAGAATAGAAGCTAATTGTTTTTCTTATTTCCCCCTCCAAAAAAAAAAAAAAAATCCATACAAAATATGATTTTTCTTTCAGCAACAATCCCAAAACAGACAATTGTCATTCTCGTTTGGTTGAGGCCAATTGAGCGATCACAGTTAAATTTAAAAAAAAAAAAAGTTGACATATGTCAAATTTTATTTTGTTCATTTATTTGTCAGATAGCGACAATAAATCTGACAATGTCTCTTTACAACGATTAGATATTTAAAACAAAGAAGGATGCAGCCTCTGAAAAACAAAGAGAATTTAGTTTTTGTTGTTTTTAGTTAACCACAATGATTTTAAGCGTTTATGTTACTGAGGCTTCAACACAGACGTATTTTAGGGGGGGGGCACAGGGGACACGTCCCCCGCACTTTTTCAAAAGGCCGTTTTGGTCCCCTGCACTTTTTTGCTGTCTGAAACAATTTTTTCCGAGCCGTCTCTAAACGCACCGTAAGCGCACGTGTTGCAGTACGTCCCAGCTCTGCTAGGTTAGGGACGCAAACACGTGTTACACGTGTTACAGTACGTCCCAGCTCTGCTAGGTTAGGGACGCAAACACGTGTTACACATGTTACACGTGTTACAGTACGTCCCAGCTCTGCTAGGTTAGGGACGCAAACACGTGTTACACGTGTTACAGTACGTCCCAGCTCTGCTAGGTTAGGGACGCAAACACGTGTTACACGTGTTACACGTGTTACAGTACGTCCCAGCTCTGCTAGGTTAGGGGACGCAAACACGTGTTACACGTGTTACACGTGTTACAGTACGTCCCAGCTCTGCTAGGTTAGGGACGCAAACACGTGTTACACGTGTTACAGTGCGTCCCAGCTCTGCTAGGTTAGGGACGCAAACACGTGTTACACGTGTTACACGTGTTACAGTACGTCCCAGCTCTGCTAGGTTAGGGACGCAAACACGTGTTACACGTGTTACAGTACGTCCCAGCTCTGCTAGGTTAGGGATGCAAACACGTGTTACACGTGTTACACGTGTTACAGTACGTCCCAGCTCTGCTAGGTTAGGGACGCAAACACGTGTTACACGTGTTACACGTGTTACAGTACGTCCCAGCTCTGCTAGGTTAGGGACGCAAACACGTGTTACACGTGTTACACGTGTTACAGTACGTCCCAGCTCTGCTAGGTTAGGGACGCAAACACGTGTTACACGTGTTACACGTGTTACAGTACGTCCCAGCTCTGCTAGGTTAGGGATGCAAACACGTGTTACACGTGTTACAGTACGTCCCAGCTCTGCTAGGTTAGGGACGCAAACACGTGTTACACGTGTTACAGTACGTCCCAGCTCTGCTAGGTTAGGGACGCAAACACGTGTTACACGTGTTACAGTACGTCCCAGCTCTGCTAGGTTAGGGACGCAAACACGTGTTACACGTGTTACAGTACGTCCCAGCTCTGCTAGGTTAGGGACACAAACACGTGTTACACGTGTTACAGTACGTCCCAGCTCTGCTAGGTTAGGGACGCAAACACGTGTTACACGTGTTACAGTACGTCCCAGCTCTGCTAGGTTAGGGACGCAAACACGTGTTACACATGTTACACGTGTTACAGTACGTCCCAGCTCTGCTAGGTTAGGGACGCAAACACGTGTTACACGTGTTACACGTGTTACAGTACGTCCCAGCTCTGCTAGGTTAGGGACGCAAACACGTGTTACACGTGTTACACGTGTTACAGTACGTCCCAGCTCTGCTAGGTTAGGGACGCAAACACGTGTTACACGTGTTACACGTGTTACAGTACGTCCCAGCTCTGCTAGGTTAGGGACGCAAACACGTGTTACACGTGTTACACGTGTTACAGTACGTCCCAGCTCTGCTAGGTTAGGGACGCAAACACGTGTTACACGTGTTACACGTGTTACAGTACGTCCCAGCTCTGCTAGGTTAGGGACGCAAACACGTGTTACACGTGTTACACGTGTTACAGTACGTCCCAGCTCTGCTAGGTTAGGGACGCAAACACGTGTTACACGTGTTACACGTGTTACAGTACGTCCCAGCTCTGCTAGGTTAGGGACGCAAACGCGTGTTACACGTGTTACAGTACGTCCCAGCTCTGCTAGGTTAGGGACACAAACACGTGTTACACGTGTTACAGTACGTCCCAGCTCTGCTAGGTTAGGGACGCAAACACGTGTTACACGTGTTACAGTACGTCCCAGCTCTGCTAGGTTAGGGACACAAACACGTGTTACACGTGTTACAGTACGTCCCAGCTCTGCTAGGTTAGGGGACGCAAACACGTGTTACACATGTTACACGTGTTACAGTACGTCCCAGCTCTGCTAGGTTAGGGACGCAAACACGTGTTACACATGTTACACGTGTTACAGTACGTCCCAGCTCTGCTAGGTTAGGGACGCAAACACGTGTTACACGTGTTACAGTACGTCCCAGCTCTGCTAGGTTAGGGACGCAAACACGTGTTACACATGTTACACGTGTTACAGTACGTCCCAGCTCTGCTAGGTTAGGGACGCAAACACGTGTTACACGTGTTACACGTGTTAGTACGTCCCAGCTCTGCTAGGTTAGGGACGCAAACACGTGTTACACGTGTTACACGTGTTACAGTACGTCCCAGCTCTGCTAGGTTAGGGACGCAAACACGTGTTACACGTGTTACACGTGTTACAGTACGTCCCAGCTCTGCTAGGTTAGGGACGCAAACACGTGTTACACGTGTTACACGTGTTACAGTACGTCCCAGCTCTGCTAGGTTAGGGACGCAAACACGTGTTACACGTGTTACACGTGTTACAGTACGTCCCAGCTCTGCTAGGTTAGGGACGCAAACACGTGTTACACGTGTTACACGTGTTACAGTACGTCCCAGCTCTGCTAGGTTAGGACGCAAACAAAAGACTGGTTTCAAGATGGAAAAGTTGGAGAGAAGATGTTTTATTGTTCAGGGGTGAATTAAAGCACTAACAAAAACCTGGAAAACTAACTGAAAAGGAGATGGGGTTAGCGATGCTGCTCAAAGGAACAAATAAAAAGACAGACAAACCCTAACACTAAAAAGGGGAACCAAATGGGGAAAAGACAAACCTAGGTTATAAAACAAAAAGGGAACGAGCAGCACCATAAACTAAGACCTGTAACCAAAACTCAACTACAACAAAAGACCTAGCTATCCCAACTCCAAACTACTAGTGCAAATTACAAAGAAAAGGGGATCCAACAACTAAACCATTAACCAAACTAAAACACCTGGAAATCAAAACCTAAAGACAAAGTTACTCAAAACTAAAGACACCAAAAACATAAACTAAGGACAACTGTTGCCAATGAATGAAGGTGTGCTGGATTCTTTTGTAGCCAGCTGCTCCAGGTGAGACTGATCAGCAATCGTGAGGGAGGAGATGGTGGTGGGGAGCCAGGCCAAGGAGAACAGAGGGATCAAGTAGGAGGATTGGCATGTAAAATGAAAAACAAAAGGGGTTAGAAACCAGGCGGCCGTAACAGCACGCATGCTAGACCAGCAGGTCACAGACGGGAGAGAGCAGCTGCTGAACGGTGTGAAACAGGAAAGTTCAGCAAACCAGTCAGAGCAGCAAGAAACTTCACACAGTTTTTCCGTGCAAGTAGAAGCAGGTAATGCTCGCTAAACAATGACTAACACGGACCAATACATCACGTTAAGCTAGTTAACAAGAATACTGTTGTTACCGGCATCTCTTGCTATTTAGTTCATGCTAAGAATAAAGCCAATCCTCCTTCATTTCCATAGAGGACTTGTTCTCATTATTGCCTCCTTATATGTAAAAGAAATCTTATTGTCACATTGTTTGGAGCCGGTCAGCCCCCCCTGACCCACTGCTGATAAATATAATGTAAGGGAAAATATACATACAGGATTTTATACATCCAAACTTATGATAATTGTGAAACTATATTTATCCCTCTACAGAAACTTGTTGCACCACAACTTGTCCAACTGTTGATGTCATGCATGAATATTTATTGTCAGGTGAAGGATAGGCAGGGAAGCAGGAGGAGATGCTGAAGGAGAAAAGGCTGGAGGCTCACAGGTGAGGGTTGAAAGAATAAACAGTCATGAGATGAAGCATTGTGACAAAATGTTAGGAGATAATCTGGATCAGAGCTTTAAAAGTTCAAACACCTGCATCTACAGTCGTCCTCCCAAATTATTCACACCCTCCAACTAAAGAAGAAGCTAAACTGACAACAGTAATTCAAATAACAAGAAAACTGAGAAACTAATAATACATTTTTAAAAAGTATTTACAAAACCATATTTTAGTAAAATAAATTTTCTTTAAAATTATAGTTGTTTTTAAAATAAATCATTTTCAAACAAAACTATCCCAGACACATTAAAGCACCTTTCCTGTGAAATGTGGTTTGAAACACCTGTCAGCAGGTGCAGACGTATTTTTGAACATTACAGAAACACCTGATTGCAGTAAATGCTCCAAAGTGTTGCACAACAAAGTTTTAGTTCAGGAGCCCCATCATGCTTGTGTACTTATTTATTTTTTTGTGTGTTTGTTTTTAATATTTCTTTCAAACCACGATTCAAAATCAATGTCAGGATTTTCATAGAATTTCTATTTGTTATTACTTTTGTCAATTTCAGCTTATTTCACTGACAGCTGATTTCTTTTCCTTCTTTAATTTTCGGGTTTGAATAATTTTGAGGACGACTACATATTTTGTCAGATGAAAGAAGCAAACTGGACAGGTTCAGGTTTTTATGGAACTAAAAGTCTGTAAACATGTGAATGCGTTATTTTACTGGTAAGAAATCGTAGTGAGCGATTAGCAGTGAGTTCATGAGCTGGTCAGGAACTCACAGCAGGAACATGAACTAGTTTATTTGTCAGTATTTTTATCATTATTGTAATTACTTAATTAGAAGTTGCTCATGAATATTCCACCTTTTGTTACGTTTATCTTAACTTGTTCGGCCGCTGCCAGGTTTGTTAATAATACTTGTGCCCCCCCCACCTTTGAAATCAAAACTTCGTCCTTGTTTCAACATATTCAACTTCAGTGTATAAAAGCAATTTTTTCATGTGTATTTTACAATGAAATTAACTGTTAAATAGTTAAACAATGTTTAAGTAGACAATACAATGGTTGTCACACATTTTGAAACTTTATCTATGGAGCAAATAGTTATATTTGTGGATTTATTTGACTCTGTAGCAGACATCTCCCCAGTGATTCACAAATTTGTCTTACTCCTTCGTTTAACAGCAAGAAGACAAGGAGAAGGAAGATGAGAGGTATGCGTGATATAGTTTTGGCAATAGTACAGATAGCTCAGCTGGTGACGTACGTGACTTTTAGTCCAAGGGTCCTGGGTTTAAGTCCCCGTTTGAATTAATATTATTGTTTTTTTCTTCCTCCGCGATCCTCTTGAGAATATACAGATATATATATAGATAGATAGATAAATGTGGGGAAGTGATTTCAGATTCTCAACAAGATCGTGGAGGAACAAAAAGAGAAATATTTGCCTAAACTGTGACTTTAACCCTCCACCCTCGGCTTAAAAGTCAACTCTACCAACTGAGCTGTCCAAACTCTATAAGGAGTGTCACAAATAACCATGTCGTCCGTGCCTCTTATCCTCTTTTCTCATCTTCTTCTTCTTCTGTTGCTGTTTTTACTGGCGGCTGGCAAACAATTAGTGAGGTGTGTCACCGCCACCTGCTGGTAGGGAGTGTGAACTGTTGTCGTTTACGTGGCAGCAGCTTTGCTCTGACCCCGCCCACTTGTGATCGGGGGTAATGGATTGTACGTGAAAAGCTACCAAGCCAAGTTGAACTGAGTTGAGTTTAGCTGAGTTGAGCTGACCTGTGCTGGTGGAAAAGGGCCATAAATGTTCCGGTTCAATGACATGTTGTTTCTGAACATCCTCATCATCATCCTGTTCACATTTAAACGTCATCAGACCAACACGACACCAAACCCATGACAAGCTATCAGGACATTGTCATTTTTACGTTGTATACCCACCATTGTTGGTAGCTTTTCTATCGATGAATTGTTTGAGTTAAATTTCACGATATAATATCAATAAGGTGTGAACATTTTACATTTGCCTTAAATTCCAACCAAAAGTTGAATTTCCCTAACTTTTTTGAGGAGTGTAGTCTGTCTCCTCTCTTTGGACTTTGGCTTTTTGACTGAGCAACTTTTCGAACCAAAGCTATCCTTTTATTTCACCGATTCCATGCATTCAGTGAGCAAAGAGAAGAATAAAGACATGCACTTTGACCCCAGTCACACCTGGGAGCCTCCTCCACCAGGATCGTGAAGTTCAGAGCTAATAAATACACCCTGGCTGAGCTTTCAGCAGATGGAAGTCTACTTACAATTTTCTCTTCTGCCATTCTGTTTGAAAGTGATGTTAATATGCATTGTGTGGGGCCTTCTGCAGATCTGCACAGCATAGCAAGCAGCATGACTCCCCGAAGTTTGTTTTTTTCCTGTTCTGTATAGAATGGAAATTGTTGGGGAATTTTAAATAACTCTTGTAAAACCGCTCCTCCTATTACTGTCATCACTCTCTCCGCTCTTTTCTCAAGCACCACCAATTATTTGACTAGTGTTGAACAAGCTTCTGTGTGAACCACCTGCTCGTTTTTCATCGTTGCCCAGCCTTGTCCCCCTCTCCGAGTTTCCAAGACCTCACTCTCAGTCAATAGCATGAGCTGCGAGAGGATGCATTGGAAAAAAACAATGGAGCACGTGCGGTGGAAGAGTAAATAGAGTCTGGATGAAAGCTTCCCTAGTGCCTAAAATCATTTGCATGAGATAAGAAAACACAAAGGGAATGTTGAAGTTTCAGTTGAATCTCTGTCTTGTATTCGGGGATTTTTCTCCTACTGAAAAATATGCAGTCAGTGTTTTTTTGAATGGCAGAGAAGAGGCACTTTCCAGACAGAATTATATCAGATAAATAAATAAACAGATAAGAAAGCAGTTGAGAAAGAAATGTATTCTGGCTGATTGATCTTCCAATGAATCTGCATGCCAGCAGTCGGCAGAGGGTCAGTTTGAGGTTCCAGAGGGGAAAGATCCTCTCTGCTGCTTTACGATGGGATGTCCACTCCTGGAGAGATTTGCAGCTGTCTGCAGGGTTTTACACTTCTGAATAATCTGTCTAATTGTAGAATAATGGCCTCCAAATCCAAAAATGGCCTTATAACCCTTATCAAGCTAATAGACCCGAATGCTGCAGGCCAGGAAACTGACAAAACATCAGCTTTTTTCAGAGATGCTACCGGTGATGATCAATTAATCAAGTGCATTCACAGCACCTAGCTGCTTTCTGCTCACTTAATGGCTGTTAAAGCTGCGGGGGTGTAAATCACAAGTTTGATCGTGATATTACATCATACAACGGATAATGATCTGATGTTTGCTGATATCACAAAATCTGCTCCAATGTTATTTCACTTTAGTTGCGGTGGGGTCACATGGACACGTCTGGCCAGATTAAAACGTTCAAGTCCAGAAAAGGGATTAGATCCGTGTTTTTTGCGTCATGCGACAGTGCGAAAAAGTCCGGAACAGTTGTCAGAACAGAACGGTTAGAAGAGGCCGACTGCATGATTGCAAAGTCCAGAACGGGGACTGGGGGGGGGGTTGGTGATGTGGATATGTGACACAATGGCATAAGCTCGCATTCTTTTCTCCTTTTCTCGTATTCTTCTTCTCTCCTTTGACTGGAGAGAGATGAATTAATTGTTGCAGAAAAACAATCAACAGACTGAGCAGAAGTCCAACGTCCACGCTGTCGGCAGGCGTCTACCGTAAATGCTTGTTTGTCTTCAGTTTTAAGGGACAGACTCGTGAGTAGGTAGTGACCATTAGCGCCACCAGCTGGACTGGAGTTTCATGCTCAAAACGTTTCAGAAAACAACCATGAGACCGCGCAGAGTTGTTGGACCACTGCTGCCAGAATCCAGATCGTTCAAGTCTAGTTCGTTTGAGGAAAAAAATCAACCGCGGCCTTAGATTTAGGAGCTCGCAATTTGTGTTACCTACTTACCTACCTGTCTCTGTCTGTCTGTCTGTCTGTCTTTCTTTTTTCTTGCATAAATGGAACTAAGTCAGAAACTAGGTTGGAAATCTGACCTCAGTGGCTTTTACAGTGGAAATTTCCAAATCAAAACTCAGAATTTCCAACTTCAGAGTTGACATGGAACGCAGCATTAGACATCGACAAATTTAAGTTCCCTTAAATGACATGTTGGCAAAGCACTTAATGTTTTCTCCACCAAAAGGGACAAAAAAGTGAAAAAAAAAAGTTAGTTTGATTATTCGAGTGTCGGCACACGTCTCCAAATTCTGACTTCATTAAGTTCAGTTTGAAATCATGTTGACACCTCTGCATTTAAAGGAGTTGCATCTGGAGCCTGTTAGGGCATTTTTATTTATTTATTTATTTATTTATTTATTCGTCAGAGATTTGTGTTTCAGCAAATCACTCCAGTTAAATTCAGTCCATTTTTATAGTCCCAAATCATAACAGACAACTTCTAGTAGATTAAGTCCAATAATGATCCAGTTCAGTTCAGATGTATGAATTAAATCCAATTTTTCATCTAATTTGAATTAATTCAATTTTTATAATTCAATTCAATCCAGTTAATTTCAGTGTTTTTCATATGATGATATAAAACGCACATAACGAACAACCCTCGACTGTGTGTGTGTGGGGGGGTGAGAGAGGAAGAGATGAAAATTACAAAGTTAATTCTAGTAACTTATAGTACTACTTATCCATGTTTTTTACTTGTTATCTAGAAATGCTGGAACTTTCTCTGATTTTAACTCCAGTCTTTTCTTTTGTTGCTGGACTTAAATGTAAAGAGCTAACAACACCGAACCATTCCTGCATATGAAACAGTATTATGGTGTGTATTGTGTCTACAAGGCTGCTTTTATAAAGAGTGAAAAATGCAGTCTGACAGTCACAGTTTTCCTCATTTTCTCTTGCACATGGTTGCGTAGGAAGACAGAGAGGTACCAGCTGAACCGCGACCAGCAGCTGATCTATCAGGACATTGTTTGCAAAATTAGCTTGACCTTTTTAGACGTAAGGACGATGCTTGTGCTTGTACAGGCACACAAAGTACACACAAGATACTGAAGTGCTGTTATTCTGGACAGTGCAAGGACATTCACGCTGACGGTTCCTCTACATTCCACCTGAAGGACAACTCCTGTCCTCATCAAGATCCTGTACATTTAAAAACAGGCCGGCCTGGTTTCTTAATGGGGTTTCTGCTCTGTCATTAAAGCTCTCTCCCACGGCGGTGAGAAATATGTTGAGCCAGAACATTAAGGGAATAGTGCACTCACAGAATAATGTAACTTTATTTTCCACTTCCCCCCACGGTGAGAAAGACTCTGGAGCACTTTTTTAATATCTCAAATGCAGCTGGCGATCAGGAAGGCTTCTCGTTTTCCCCCAACTTTAATATGAGCCAAAAAGGTCCAGAAAAGCCCACAAAAACTTGTCAATTTTCCTCCATACTGCTTGTCCAATGTTATCCAAGTGTCCTGAGTGGGTAGCGTCCAGAATTTACTCGAAAGGACATCATTTACTAGATTTTTAGATGCGCACTTCAGGACATATGCGCGACTTTTATGGACCTTTTTGGCTCGGGCCCCGGCGAACTCCATTATATGAATGTTCTTCCTTCAGCTGGTACTTCTGAACACCGAGGCTTCTGTAGTTTCGTGAACACGCATATGCGTGCTTCGCGGAAGTAAGATGTAGTACTGTTTAGGCTCTAAAAATCTACTACATGACATCATTTCCAGTAAATTCTAGACGCTACCCACTCAGGACACTTGGATTACATTGGACGAGCAGTATGGAGGAATATTGACACGTTTTTGTGGACTTTTATGGACCTTTTTGGCTCGGGCCCCGGTGAACTCCATTATATGAAAGTTGGGGGGAAACGAGAAGCCTTCCTGATCGCCGGCTGCATTTGAGATATTAAAAAAGTGCTCCAGAGTCTTGCTCACCATGAGGGGAAGTGGAAGATAAAGTTACATCATTCTGTGGATGTACTATTTCTTTAACACCACCCAGTTATATATGTGTAGGTGCCCTTTACTTACTTTACCTCTCTTTGGTAAAGTTAGAAAAGTAGTAAATTTACTTTACCTTTTTGTCTTTTTTTTTTTTTTTTTACCATTTTTAGGTACAGAATGTAAAAAATATTACAATATATATGAGTAGTAAAGATGAGTATTTGAAAGAAAATGTGTTTTCTTTGAACTGACTTCATATTCCAAGCACTGAGTGTACAATGGCCCTATGTGGCCAAAATTCTCCCAGACATGTTTTCATCTGTGAGTGGATCCAGTGCGCTCAGGTGTAACTATGACTGGACCATGAGTAACTATTTTTAATGTCTTTTGAGGCGTTACCTTTCCCAAACAAACAAACAAACAAACAAAACTGGTGCAGCAGTCTTAAAGTTCAGAGGGCATTCATTTCACTCACATTGTTTTGTCCAATTAGGGACACTGTAGTAAAAATGCGGGACAAATATGGTCGCCTCCATGCATGTGCACCCCCAGCAAGTAGATATAAATGACTTTAAGTATATAAACATACTGTATAACAGCGATTCTAGTGCAGCGATTACACATCAATAGAAACATGTTTGAATTATATGTCACATTTTTCTGCCATTGACCTTTGATTCTTTACATACTGTACTGTTAATAATGACTTCATTGAGTCTATTTCCCATCAGCCAATGGAGGGATGTCATAAACAATTTTAATCAGCTAAAGATAGTTTTCCTAATGAGCTTGCTCAGTTATGTTGTTGTTGGGAATGTTTTCGTATCGTTTGGAAACTTGTCTGATTAGTTGTGGTAGAAAGTCAATAAGGATCTAATAAAACTTTACGGTTCCACTGTGACATAAATACTAGCAGATTAAAACCCAAATATCAAGCATGTTGGCTGTTTGTTCAGTTTATGAGCTCATTAGTTGTCTGACTTTACCTTCACAGCTCCTGTGGCGATGCAGGATGCAGGTTTTGGCTCCATGGAGCCATCATTGCTGTGAACAGGGGCCAGTAAAAAGACTCTGTCTAACGTGGACAGTATGATGCGTCCCTTGCGCCATGGTAGACATTGTGGGATCCTTCAAGCTGCCTCAAACCTGTCTGAAATCTGCTTTTAATTCCTTCCAGTGAGCCCATCACAGTCTCAAATGGGCCTTTTCCTTTGCATCTGCACAGGGCACGGCTCAGTCCAGCACCACACGCTTACGACAACCAGGATGGGTTTTTGTTTCCTTATATAGTAGAAGTAGGGGTGCACCACTTGGAAGCTGGTGGAGTTGGTGTGGTTGAGACTGCCGTGATGTTATTTTAAGACGACTTATAAATACTGCCACGTGGTGATCAGTAAAGTAAAAATAGCAGTGGAGGCATTGGATGAAGTTGAGGCGTTACTGCTGCTGTTGTCTTCCATTCCATCTTCCATACTCTTCACCTTCTCCTTTTGCTGTTGCAGCTTTTCTGTGTGTTTCTTCAAACGGCGGGTTATTATCCCCGAGCTTCATCGTACGTACAACGACAGTTTCCTCTGCCCAATCCCTGGACAGCAGTCAGTTACGCCATGTTTTGTGTAGATTCATCACGGTTAGAGGTCCCTCTGAAACGGGTGTGCAAGATCGTAATGGTCCCGCATCTTATCCCCGGAGGAAACACAAAGCGTGCTGTGCTGCGTGGAAGGGTTACGAACATGTGCAGTGGAAAAGGCCCATAAGTGTCAGGTTTAGAACTATTACGTCGTTACCTGTGTGGAGTTCGCATGTTCTCCCCGTGTATGTGTGGGTTCTCTTCCGGTACCATCCAAAGACATGATGTTAGGTTAAATGGTCACTTTAAATCGTCCTTAGTTGTGAATTTGAGCGTGCGTGGTTGTCTGTCTCTCTGTGTTGGTCCTGCGACAGACTGGCGACCTGTCCAGGTGCACCTGCCTCTCGCCTGATAATAGCTGGGATAAAGTCCAGCAACCCCCGCCACCCTGAACTGGATCAGCGGTGCAGAAGATGACTGACTGACTACCTGTGAATGTCAGAGGAAACATTTCACCTCACTGGTATCAGAGTTTCCACAAGAGACAGAGACAGACGCTCACCTGAACAGTGGTGCGCTCACATGTCCTCATACCCTCATGTTCTTATGTCCTCATGCCTTTATTGCCTCATGTCCTCATACCCTCATGTTCTTATGTACTCATACCCTCATGTTCTTATGTCACTCATGCCTTTATTGCCTCATGTCCTCGTACCCTCATGTTCTCATGTCCTCATGTCCTTTATGTTCTCATACCCTCATTTCTTATGTCATCATGTCCTCATCCTCATGTCCTCATGTTCTCATGTCCTCATGTCCTTTATTGCCTCATGTCCTCATACCCTCATGTCTCTCATGTCCTCATGCTATGTCCTCATGTTCTCATGTCTCATCCTCTCTTATTATTTTAAATCCTCATTCCCTACTGTTCTCAAGTCATCATCCTTCTGTCCTTATGCTCTCATGTTCTCGTGCCCTCCCCTTATGTCATCATATTCTCAAGTCTTCATGCCCTCAGGTTCTTATGTCATCAGTTCTCATATCCTCATGCTCTCCTGTTCTGTAGTCATCACGCCCTCATGCCTTCATGTCCTCATGTCCTCATGTTCTCATGTCTTTTTGTCAGGAAGCTGAATATTTGGCAAACCTGATGTCTTTTTCTCCTGTTTGTTCTGCTGAAAGCCTGAAACCACAACCCACCAGACCCGTTATTATCCACAGTGGCTTGTTTGATTGACAAAAATGGGGATGTGTTGTTCATCTGTTGGAGTGTATGAAGTATGACGCCTCAAGCTTAAAAAATAGCTCAGCTGCAGCTGGATGTTTAACAGCACATCAGCTGTGATTTCCATCTGGAATTTTCTGTCACATTACGTAGAAGTTTAGTCACAACAGGAGAATTTAAGCTGTAATGTGATGGCTTTACGTTTAGCTCTGAGGGTATGACACAATCTGTATAACTACGAAAAACCTACCGGGTGCTGTTCTGCAAGGCCATCCTTGCAGCATCATGCTGCTGATGTTGACCAAATTAATAGTATAAACTTTTTAGTACTGCTTAATAATCATTTTATGTTTAATATAAATGGTGTCATTATTAAACCAAATCAGTTGTTTTGAATAGTTTTAAACACTGTCCAGTGTGATAATAATGATTAGCAAAGATAATTAAGCATGTACGTCCTCATCAGCTCATGATCCAAGATGTAAACTAAGATGGGGTTTATGGCTCTTTGAAGGGAGCGGAACCTACAGAGACATTCCTTATAAAGAGCCATTCAAAAGACTGTCTCATTCTCATTTTTAACTCCGTATTTTTTACTTCAGAATTCAATCAACAGTAACTCATGTTTGGCCTGTTTTCATTGTAGCTGGTTTAAACTGTTAGTTGGCTCCATATCTCCATGTTTTAATGGTGAGATCACCACTTTGATATCTCCCTCACCAAAAAACTTTGTGGCACAAACAAAAATTAAGCTGGCTACTATTAACTTCCATGCAAAACAATTTTCCACCCCAAATTTTCCACTCAGGAACATCTAAGTAATGTGAAAGAAAACCCTTTAAATATACATGATAAAGGCTAATGAAGATATGTAATAGTATAACATCTACTATATGGGATTTTTAAAAAAAATGCAGGACAAATAGAGAAATACAGGAGCAAAATGAAAAAAAAATAGAATAGACCTGAGCTACATCAGTGCAACTTTTAGTAAACGTTTTCAATAAACCTTAGAGTGTTTGTTTCCGAACAGCATTTTCTGGCCATAGATGCATTCATGCGAATGAACCTCCTATCTCCATTTTACATCATTAAAACCCTTTGCTTCATGTGAGCTTGATTTGGTGAAAAGATTCAAAAAGTAAATGAAGAGTTTATTTGCACTGGCAGTTAACTCCGTTTTTTCTAAATGGTGTTTGTCTTTGCAAATGAATTTTTAATACAGTATATACACTATATTATATATGTAAAGACTTGCTCGGAAACAAATGTCTCGCAAATATAACTGGTTTCTTATCGTTCATTTAAAAGAGCCATTCAAAAGAACCAATTCTTTCATGAACCCTCATCTCTACAGTAATGCAATCATCTCTGCAATGCAACTCTGATGAAGTGAGGCAGAACAAATCTAGAGATTTTAGTACAGACTGTTCTGGTGAGGTCTTCATGATGGTCATATTGGCCCAGTTTGGCCCAGTTTGGCACCATCTGCTCTAAATGGTGCCCAACTGGGGACCTCAGGGTTTCATTGAATGAAAGATGCATTTCAAGATCTGTGCTGGTGGTGCCATCAAAGCTCTCTTATCCTCTTCATTTTAGACTGGAAAAAGACTTTGTTCTAAATTTAAAAATCTAATATTTATAGTTTTATTCAGGGAATTGAATCTTTTCAAACTTTTTTTGTATAAAAATAATAAGAAAAAAAGAAAAAGTGTATTTTCAATTTATTCTCATTCTAATCAGTTAAAATGGTGCCAATTAAAGTGGCCTTCTAAATTGTTTGGACACATTTTTTAAAATGTACAGTACTTTATGAAAGTCTGTTGTCAATTCAGCTATTTTATGAAATCATTGCAAACACGCTAAGGACTGTGCATTAGTCTGTGGTAATGTACGCGATTAGTCCAAAGCTTAATTTTCTGCTTCTTCCCAGCTGTCTTGGCCTTTGGTACTGTTCCTTTGCTATTTGCTTCCTAGTTAATAAAGTTCAAAGCGGGTCTTTTTTTTTCTCCTTTCACATCATCTTCAACCCTGAAAATGCCTCCAGCTTTATGCCTCTGAACCAGACATGAATTAATTGAGGCATTTCATGTAGCAAGTCTGTTTTTTTCTACAAAGACAAAACAAAAAACTATTTCTAAAAAAGTTGTTTTACTTCTTCAATAAATATGTGATGCATTTGAAATATGCATTTTCAGATATGCAGGGGATGAAGCCGAGCACCGAAAATGTTTGTTTTCTGAAAACATTAGCAATTTATACTTCATTGATTATTACGAAAGATAACAGTACACCTCCTGTTGAAAACTGGATTTGTAGATGCAGCTGGGTATAAACATTTTCTTTTTAAAGTAATTAAATCTACTTCCTTTTTTGCCAAGGTTAGCAGTCCACACAGTCTCGCCCTCATTCATCCAGGAGGCCCATGCAGTACTTGTCTTCATTGCATTGTAGTTCCAGGTTGCGTGTTATTGCTTTTCCTTGTGAAAAGGTTCAGAAAGAATTTTTCTATTTGTGTTGTTTTTTCTAACAGCTACAAGCAAAGAACCATACGACAGCTTTAGGTGAGCCGGCTGATTTCTGTTGGAACATGTTAATATGATGTTCAGGCCTTCAGGATGCTCAATACTCCCTTCTTCCCTTTCCAATGTTTGTCTGTTGAACACATTTGGGAAAGTTTTCTTTTTAAAATTAATCCATTAATGTAGTAATTCAGTTATAGCATCATGTCAAAGTATTGATCGCTTTCATTTGCTTTTTTAAAAATTTCTTCCAAGACACCAGTTTTTTTTGTTTTTTTGTTTTTTAAGTGGTCTTGATCAATAGTTCTCCAGCTTTCTGAAGGCTTTCAGTTTTCCTTTGGATATTGGCATTTTTTTCATTAATTTCAATTTCTTTTAGATGCTTCAAAGCTGCTTTATGTCTATAAAATAACCCATTCAGTTTAATGAAATTACCTGTAACTAGCAAAGAAACTATTTAAAAGCTTTGAGATCTCCTGGTATTTATTTTTCTTTTTTATACCATGAGTCTGTCATATAGACACATAATCATGATTTTTTTGGTTGCATGTATGAGAAAACTACAAAGATAACAGTTCGACAGAAAGAAAAAACAGTTTTCACACCAACAAACCAGATGATAAACAATGTTTGGCCCAAATGGGCATTTTGGTATGGTCCATGTTTGGCCTTGATTTATGGCAGGGATCACCAATTCCGGTCCTCAAGGGCCGGTATCCTGCCAAGTGTATCTATCTGTGGCTTGCAACCCAGGGGCGTGTCCTATCGTGGGCTTGTCACATAGTGGGTGGGTCTTGGTTGGGTTTAGGGGAAGGGTCAGGGGTAGGGTTAGATTTTACCATACTCTCATAGGTCTGGTGGGCGTGCTGTAGAGTGACGTCACTCTATGACACGCCCACTTTATGACACGTCTCTGTCTTGTGAGCTGCAGATAGACCCTACTCTATCCTGCAGGTATTAGGACAGGGGTGGGGAACCTTGGCCCTCATTCTGCAGGACTTCCACATGCCTTTGCTCCTACACACCTGATTCAAATCAACGAGTCTCTGTGCAGAACGTTACTGGCCATTAGATCCATTTGATTTGAATCAGGTGTGCTGAAGTGGGGAGAAATGGAAAACCTGAAGGGACACTGGCCCTTGAGGACTGGAATTGGTGATCCTAGACTAACAGTGTTGGCTGCCAAAACTCAGCCACATCACCAGCAGATGTGGTCCACAAGGATTTTACCATAATCCAGGCAGGCTACCTTTCTTAGGAACCCTTCTGGCCCACAAAGTACTCACTGTAGTCAACAACTTATGTCTGGACCACACATGGCCCACCGGAGACTTGCCATGATCTAAAGCAGGCTGGGACAACTGGTCCACTTCTGGCCCACATCACACTTGCAGCACCATAACAGCAATAAATACCAAAACTATCGGCCCAAACATGTCTGCTTTGTGCAGAAGGTGAATCCTAAAGTGAAATTTACTAAAATTGTTGTAAATCTCAGCACGGTGTGCAGTGTCCTTAAAAGATATGAGAACACTGGACAAGTGGAGGACAAAGGAAGACATGTCAGGACTAAAGAAGTATCTGCAGCAGATGATCTGAAAGTCATGTCCTTAAAAACAGAAACAAATCCAGCAAAAACCTGAAGCAGGACCTGAGAGATGCATCTGGACATTAAGTTGATCAAAGCCTTTCCAGAAATGGTCTCCATGGAAACATGGAGACCATTTCTGTCAAGAAGCTGTTCTTTGGGAAGAGAAATGGGGAGAAAGGCCCAATCCCAATGTCCCCCCTACTCACCACCACTACACCCTTGAATTGAAGCCAGAAGGGGCAGGACTTTGTACTCTTCCCTAGGAATTGGGACACCACTTGCTGCATTTACGTTCAGGCACGTACAATAAGCGACTGCGTAGTGACGTTTATGCATACGTCTCACCATATGACACACCCAGCAACATTTCTGAGTTTTCTCTCTGAGTCCTGTCGCTGTCTGGGGGTTGGCATTGTTGTTTGATTCAATATGCAAATGATGGTGTAAAGCTTCCTGGGGAATTTTCTCTGGCCCTTCCTCAGCAAGTCAGCATCTGAAAGGGCCAGATTCACACCCCCTACCCCTCTTATGTCCACTTCCCTACATGCAAAGAGGAATTCAGACACCACTACCCTCATGGGAACACAAAAAAATTTAGGGATAGTGTTAAAAAGTAGGGCTAGTGGGGGGGGGGGCCCAAGGGTGGAGGTGCCCATGACCAAGAACAGGGCTGGAAACCAGTGGATCCAGAGGTGGATCCAGGTGCTAGAAAGTAAAAACCCTCTATGTTGGATCTGCCTATACCTTGAGAACAGGTGTTTTCACTGAACAAGCTCAGTTACCTGTAGAGAAGCCGTGGTAATTAAATTCAGCTGCTTCAGTGATTGGCTGAACAATTGCTGGGAAGGAATTTTACTTTCTGTACCAGGTTTTTCCACCTCTAGATGAATCCTCCCCAGAACCAGGACCTCCACCTTAAGGGATCATCTGGATAGAGAACATAACAAAAGGCAGAAAAATCCAAAGAACTTTGAAAAAGTATTTTCAGAAGTCTGGAGAACTGGTCCTGAAGACTTACAGAAACAACAGAAAGTTTTTCTAAGAGGGTTTAGACTGAAGAATAAAGCTCCTCAGACCACATAATGACTTTCATGCTCATTCGAACTGGACAAACTGTTTCAGCCTGGATTTGAGGTTATGTTTGCATGCGCTTCTTGTTTTCTTTTGGTAAGGGAAGAGGTTTATTTCCATCAAGCATGTTGTTTTAATTTTAACGAATCAATGAAAATGTAAAGCAACACATCTTTGGAAAAAGTCCTGCTGAGTCAATGCTTTTGCACGCGATATTTTATAACCTGTTATAGGGTTCAGTTGGAACAAGTCAAACCATTTTTATAAGATTGCTCTTACAGATTTTCAGACAAAAATGCATATTGACTAAACAGTTTCCAATATTAAGAGAACCGGGCCTGGATTTTATTCACTTTTGGTTGCGTTCCGGATCTTTGATATATTTCATGGACAATCTATGAGGATAAGGTGAAAATCCTTTTTCTAACGCTTGTTATTTTTCTTTGACTTAGCATGTTTCATTAGATCAGATCTCCTCTTACTCACTTTAGTGCAGCTAAACCTTAAAATGGATCCCTGCCCGCTGAAGCGTGTCCATCCTGTCAGATGAATTCCACAGGGTAATTTCCTAACCACAAAGTTGGAACGTTTCCATCTGCAGGTTAAACATGTTGTGAAGAGGTGCACAGCAAGATCGACAAGAAGCAAGGAAAAATCCTGTTCAGAGCCACAATTTCCACAATTTGTTAAATTAAAGATGCAAAGGCTTCTTTGTGTGCCACAGCCTTGTCATTTTTTCTCTGAGGTGAAAGCTGCGGCGGAGGTATGTTTTTATATTGGGCATTGACCTTGCTGGAGTATTACACTGCAATTTCTTTTTATTTTTCAGTTGCTATCAGGAAGTATTCATATAGGAGCTGGTAGAAATTCTAGCACTGAAGAAGCAGCAGGAGCAGACACAGGCCTAAATTCTTCTTTTGAGAGAGAATATTAGTCAGTTAAGGGAGGAAGCAGCCACTTGCTGCCTCAAAAATACTTCACAAGGCTGAAATGGTGAAAGGCTGCTGTAGTTTCTGTTGAAATGATCTGCTGGAATTATTTTTTCAGAACACTTAAACAATGGCATGCTATTGAAAGAGGATGCTGCGCTCGATCAGATCTCTACACTGGCCCGCCAATTAGTTACAGGGCTCTCAAGGTTTCAAGATTGCTTGGAGTGAGATTGAGACTGAGGTGGGGCAGGGGTCATTGTGGGAGGGGGGGGTATTAGATTGGACTACAAATTTATTTCAAACAGCCTTGGAATTTCATATTAAAATTAAGCTATGGTTCACAAAAACCTGGACAGGATATGTGGCTGCCTCAACAAACACAAAATGTGCTGAAACCCTTTAACCCCTAAGTTATTCCATTTCAGATATATGAAGCAGAACTGGAGGTTATGCCAACATATAGGCAAAATTTTCCTCATGTTATCCACGACAACCCAAATCCTAATAATAATAATAATAATACGTAGCATTTATAGGTGCCTTTCAGACTCTCAACACACATAAATACTGTAGATTATAAGGAGTTAAGATTGAGCAAAAAGTTAGAACCCACAACGTAGATCTGAATTAACCATCTCCTGTCCTGTGGAAGGACATGATTGATAGGTAGGTTGTAGCCATATTTGTTTCTACCCCCCCATCTTAGAAAAAAAAAAAAAGTTTCCATTTCATTTATTTACTTTTGAATTCCTGACAAAGCAAAGCATTAAAGTTTTGTATATTTGAGGTTGGACATTTACCAGAGTGCTGTCCTTTATGTTGCACCTTGACAGGTTTCTAATAGAACAGGACAAGTTCACGTGACTGAACTCTGAACTGGCAGTAAAAGACTTGATCAGATCAGCAGCTTTTAGTCAGGTAAAAGACTCCATCCTTGCAGTCTGCAGCTGGCGACCTTGTCCGCTTTGGCTGCGCTGCTTTTATGGCCCCTCGACAACTCGTGCGTCTGACTTCATGATCAGCAAGCCACCAGACAGGTGCATGTCATACGTTCGCGCGCTGGTCACACGGTGTTGCGCAAGTCCGCTCTCGCTCTCGATTCTAGCTTCTGTGTCACATGATGGTGGTAGCCTATCAGATTCTAGCTTCTGTATCACACGATGGTGGTAGCCTATCAGATTCTAGCTTCTGTATCACACAATGGTGGTAGCCTATCAGATTCTAGCTTCTGTATCATATGATGGTGGTAGCCTATCAGATTCTAGCTTCTGTATCACACGATGGTGGTAGCCTATCAGATTCTAGCGTCTGTGTCACATGATGGTGGTAGCCTATCAGATTCTAGCGTCTGTGTCACATGATGGTGGTAGCCTATCAGATTCTAGCTTCTGTATCACATGATGGTGGTAGCCTATCAGATTCTAGCTTCTGTGTCACATGATGGTGGTAGCCTATCAGATTCTAGCTTCTGTATCACATGATGGTGGTAGCCTATCAGATTCTAGCTTCTGTATCACATGATGGTGGTAGCCTATCAGATTCTAGCTTCTGTATCACATGATGGTGGTAGCCTATCAGATTCTAGCTTCTGTGTCACATGATGGTGGTAGCCTATCAGATTCTAGCTTCTGTATCACATGATGGTGGTAGCCTATCAGATTCTAGCTTCTGTGTCACATGATGGTGGTGGCCTATCAGATTCTTGCTTCTGTATCACATGATGGTGGTAGCCTATCAGATTCTAGCTTCTGTATCACATGATGGTGGTAGCCTATCAGATTCTAGCGTCTGTATCACATGATGGTGGTAGCCTATCAAATTCTAGCTTCTGTATCACATGATGGTGGTAGCCTATCAGATTCTAGCGTCTGTATCACATGATGGTGGTAGCCTATCAGATTCTAGCTTCTGTGTCACATGATGGTGGTAGCCTATCAGATTCTAGCTTCTGTGTCACATGATGGTGGTAGCCTATCAGATTCTAACTTCTGTGTCACATGATGGTGGTAGCCTATCAGATTCTAGCTTCTGTATCACATGATGGTGGTAGCCTATCAGATTCTAGCTTCTGTGTCACATGATGGTGGTAGCCTATCAGATTCTAGCTTCTGTACCACATGATGGTGGTAGCCTATCATCAGATGTCATGATGATGCTGCTACTGTTGTATTTGTATTTGTATTTATTTTGAACATGTAATGAACAAGTGAATAATCATAATACATTGATGGACAACCACAAGGAAAAAAAGAGAAAACAATAGCAACTACAAAACTTCAAATTAAATGACATATGCCCTGTCAGTGATGATGATGATGATGTGTTATTTTTCAGTGCGTTAATGCAGGTTTTTCGAGTTTTAAATATTATTTTTGTTTAATTTACTATAATATTATTATTATTGTTTTAGAAGCATTTATTTCCCGTACTTCTATTCTCAGGTTTTAGCTGATATTGCCCTTGTATTCAAGATATTAATGTAAACTGTACGATCTTGTGTGGTGTTGTTTTTTTAAAGACAAAAATATCAATGTTGATATTGGTTTATATGAAAAAGCACCATAAACTATTGGTTTCGTATTGACAGGAAAAATTTGGGTATGGCCCATCCCTAGTGGAAATATGAAAGCGTGGAGCCATCCGGCTTTGGTTCAAGGCTTCAGGCTGTGTGTATCATTTGTCATCGTTCATCTCTGTTCATGATCATATTTCATACAGAATCACTTTTTCAGAGAAGAGATTCGACCCCCCCCCTACAAAAAAAAAAAAAAAAACTGTACACACAGATCATAGCTCAGTGCTTTTATGATAGGAAATTGTCTGTTGTATCTCCAGTTGTCATTTATTTCTTAGTATTACTTCTGTGTTCATATTAAGGTGAAAGGACACGGTCGTTGAAACTCAGTCGCTTATTATCCACCAACATGGCTGCTTCTTTCACAGAAAGCTGAAGTAGAACGTGAGCAGCTCTGAATTCTGATTAAATTCCAAGTTTAAAGCTGAGAAAAAGGCCACGACCTGGAAATGGCACCGGATCAGTGAGCCCAGTTTCCTCACTCACCACACACATCATGTTTTTATCGAAGACGCACTTTCAACTTCACCTTTTTTACTTATTTAGCTCATTTATTGAGGCTAGAGCTGTTGCGTAATTTTGCATCTTAATTAGCTGAAAACAAGGGGACCATGTCCACATGCTGAAAGCAAACTAAGAAGAGCGTTCGCAGAGAACAGACTTTCACTGGAAACCTTAAAAGGTGCATTACACAAGTTTAAGCTGTTTGGGGTTTTGTTGCAAACAGCCAGTGGCAGTATCTGCTGACATTATAGACACTGATGATTCTTGTATTTGCCCAATAACTGTATGTGTTCCAGTCTAATAACTAGTCTTAATTCATCGCTAATTAAACCCACCGGTGGGGGTGATTGGAATGCATACACATGGCCTACAATGCCCTCAGCAGTCATCCAGACCTTAACTGCATTTCATTACTTTACTGTCTTTGCAGGTTGCTGAATAAATTGCAAAATGAAGGATAGAAAAAAGTAGATGTACATTTACTGATGCAATACAGGAGTGCTCTGTATCACCAAAAGCCATCTTCAAAAAACGATTCCATTAATTCATAGGGGGTGCCAAGACGTTATAGCTGGAGAGGCTGATATACGCTGATCAAACCGATCAATTACATCATGTTACAGAAGGCCAGACAGCTGTGTTTGCACTCAAACTCCAATTTGTAAGAATAAAGCACGAGGCCAGAAGGGGATAAAGGGGAAAAATGGGGTGTTTGTACATGTTTTGGTTGCCTGATGGCGTTGCACTTTGACGTGATTTATATGCCTTCAGAATTGGGGATTTAACCAAATGAAGGAGGAGCAGCTGTGAACAACAGAAATAGTGATAATCATCTCACTGTTGATAAAAATCAGACTGATTTACAGTCCTTATTCTTTTCCTTCATTCATGTTTTAAATGAGAACGTACACTGTAAGAAATGTTTGTAAAATTTAGAGTAAAAAACTGCTAAATGCCAACAGTAAAAGACTCTAAAATAGTATACTAGTATGATACCTGCAATTACTGTAAATGAAGAAATGATGTTAACTGCACCGTTTGCTGTAACAATATGTAAAAAAAAAAAGACAATTTTTCTGTAGAAAATATAAAAGTTTGGTTAGATTAATAAGGAAATACTATAATGTCAAAAATATGTAATCACACTAAAATTAATGGTATTACACTGTTAAATTGACATATTTAGCTGATTAATACTTTTGAGGTTATATGGTATAAAACTGTTCTACAATTCAGCAAAAACACACCTCAATTTAGACAAAAATAAAATGTTAAAAAATATAGCAAACATGTTTGAAATTTGAAAAAAAGAAATAGTATACCACTGTAGGTTAATAAATAATAAATAACTTTAATTTCTAGTGTGTAATAGAAAACGTGTGTAATAAATGTTGTAATAAAGTGTAAAATATAATTTAAACATGGACATCAGCTAGGGCTGGGCGATATATCGATATGAAAAATATATCGATATATTTTCAAATTAGATATGGAATTGGACCATATCGCCCATATCGAGATATGGAGTTCAATGTGTGTTTGTTTTGTCTTTGTATATAAATGCTAACCTTACGAGGGTTTGTTACTGTACATTTAATTTTGTGTAATGTTCCTTACTTGCATGTGCGAGTATTATTACACACAGTATTTCTGTTTACATTTTATCATTCTTTGAACAGCTGAGCATTATTTCATCCGGTCTGTTTAAATTAAACTACTTGTAATGTCATATTTGGCTCTGACTGAAACAAAATATTTGCTCTCACTTTGCGATAAAAATATCGAGATATATATCGTATATCGATATTCAGCCTAATTATATTGAGATATGACTTTTGGTCCATATCGCCCAGCCCTAACATCAGCAGAAAGGGCCTGATATATGATGTCATCACTCGTGACGAGAGCTGTCGTCCACAAATCCACGAGAAAATCCTGAAAAGCAGCAGCGGCTCAGGTAGATTCTCCAGGTTGAGTGAATGAGTAGTCTGCAAGAAAAAAAACGCAACAGGAATCTAATCTGTTAATATAACATCAGAATCGTTATTTTAGATTGTAATTTACACTAAATAAAACAGTTTTCAACCGTGAAATTTACAGTTTCTATAAAAGCATACCGTAATTACTTATATATTGTAACCATATTTGTTATGGTAGTTTACTGCAAAATAGTTGGCATTCTACCTTCAATTGGTTTATGATGTATCATTTTTAAATAGTAATTTACAGTAAACAACGCTATATTTAACCTTGTAATTCACAGTTCTATAAAGCCGTACCGTGATGTCTTATACATGGTCATCATATGTTTTTTTATAGTAAAATTCTGGTAACCACAGCTATCAGTAGTTTACCGTATGATTGAAATTTTTATTTGCATTTAGCATTATTTTTATTTGAGTTAATGGAAATCGCTTTCTTTAACCACGAGAGAGAAAATTAAATTTTTGTCATGCAAATAAGTCTTTCATGATTAATTAACCTGTACTGTACTGAAGAAGCCTCTGACTGAACACACTGCATTGTTTATTCACAACATTATTCATGTTTGTGCAGAGAAGCATGTTGCAAGTCTCCAGCGTCGAGCCGGCTTCTGTTGCAGGAGACACAGATGTGCTTAATTTATTCTCAGCACAGCAAACAGAGTCAGGCTGGAAGCTTTAGAGCCTTGAAGGTGTAACTGAAAATATTTACTTCTATTTTAACCATTTCAGCTTTATACAGGCTGCGACACCAAGCCATTTTTTAGGCTAATTACCTTTAAATGCAACATTAAATATGTGCATTTATTCCTTTTTTATTAATGATATTACACTGCTGCTGTACATGCTGTTAAGTGTCTCCTATGGTATAAACTAAGTGTAAGATATGTTCTCTACAAGAACCAGGAGCTCAATTTGCATCGTCTCATTTCAATGAATTTCTCACCTCTGCATCGTTTACTGGAAACGCCACAAAAATGGGGAAAGTCAATTTTCCCTGTATGCTGTCCTGCTCTGGGCTTGAAATAAGAAGATAAGTGATTGAGCCGGTTTTGCCTCAGATTGTTTTTTTCCTTCTTTTTTCTTTTTTTAATATGCATAGTAACTTGAGATATTTAGAAAGGGTTCATTAGCCTTTTTTCTTTTTATTTTTTCTCCTTTTACACCTCTTGTTGCCAGTTTTCACACACAATGGTGAAACATTTCCATTTACTGCTGTTTTAATTGCAGAAATAATAATAAACAGATTCTTTTTCTTTTTTTTTGCTGCTGTAACGATTAATGTGATAAAACTGTAAAAAGTCTCATGGTAAACTTTAAGTCTTAATATGTTTTACTGTCAGAGTGAAATGTGGTCTTACAATGTGATTTTGCTGTGTTTTTTTTATTTTCTTTGATATTAAGTTTTAATCAGCAGTGATTGCCACAAACTGATCACTTTCAGCCCCCCCCCCCCCCCTGCCAATATTTTATTTATCTTCATTTAATCTATCTCAATCATACTTTTCATACTCTCCTGCTTGAAAAAAACATTAAACATGAAAGGACATGAAAACACACCCCAGGTTCAGAGAAAGAGAAATTCCCCTTAAACTCAGCCATATATCTACTACTATATATCAAATACTAGCAGGTATTAGATACTACCATATATCAGATACTAGCAGGTCGTAGATACTACCATATATCAGATACTAGCAGGTATTAAATACTACCATATATCAGATACTAGCAGGTATCAGATACTACCATATATCAGATACTAGCAGGTCGTAGATACTACCATATATCAGATACTAGCAGGTATTAGATACTACCATATATCAGATACTAGCAGGTATTAAATACTACCATATATCAGATACTAGCAGGTATCAGATACTACCATATATCAGATACGAGCAGGTATTAGATACTACCATATATCAGATACTAGTAGGTATTAGATACTACCATATATCAGATACTAGCAGGTATTAGATACTACCATATATCAGATACTAGCAGGTATTAGATACTACCATATATCAGATACTAGCAGGTATTAGATACTACCATATATCAGATACTAGCAGGTATTAGATACTATCATATATCAGATACTAGCAGGTATTAGATACTACCATATATCAGATACTAGCAGGTATTAGAAACTATCATATATCAGATACTAGCAGGTATTAGATACTATCATATATCAGATACTAGCAGGTATTAGATACTACCATATATCAGATACTAGCAGGTATTAGATACTACCATATATCAGATACTAGTAGGTATTAGATACTACCATATATCAGATACTAGCAGGTATTAGATACTACCATATATCAGATACTAGCAGGTATTGTCAACATGTGTCTAATTCTAATGTTTTGTAACAACTTGGTAACTGAACCAACAACTTAAAACCAGACATATTATCAGCAGCTTTAAAGCAAGTCAGTCTGTAGCAGCAGCAGCTGCACCGTAGTCACATGACTCTGAAAGGAATGCTGGGGAAATGAAGTTCTTCTAGGATAACAGGGACTTTTCTACATGCCAGATCAGCACTAATCTGATAAGATTTACCAACAAAATCTTGCGAGATCTGTAATGAGGTGTTGCATTACATAATCCTGCGGTATTTCGTTACTAAAAATATCGTAATGGAAATAAAAAAAAAACTATAATAATAATGTCCGATATCATATTTTAATGCCTGTATTGGCAGTGATATCATTAGCCACACACACGCACACACACCGTACATAATAAGTCTTGTAACATGGCATGGTGACTGGCACAGTACACCAAAAGTACTTTTCCTCAAAAATATTGTTTTGTTTTCTCTTAATATCCAGACCACGTTAGCTTTTAGCAGCAGATGTAAAAACCGAAACTAAACCACGCGTAAAAGTGTGACATTGAGTCAGGTGTTGTTATAACCTGTTACCATGGCAATCAGCACAGCAAATCACCTTGTTTTTCCTCCCTCTCTGCTTAAACTGGTATTCTAACAGCTTCAGGCATCAACAATTTACATTTAAGTTTTTAATTATTTTTCTCTTGCAAGTCTTTTAATAGAATCTTCTAGAAGAATTTCTCTTAAATTCATAGTGATGTCATTCGTCAGTGAAGCTCACGGATGGCATCTGGGGTCCATATGGGTCAAGGTCACCTTGTCAAGTAAAAGCATCACGCAGGACCTGGGAGCTGAAATCGTTCGTGATCAACACCGCATTTGTCTTTTCCATTCCTTCGTGGTGCTCGGCTGCTGCAGGGATCATTTTCACAAGGCTTCGGTGGCTGAACTGGTTTTCAAATGAAACCAACCGAATCAGTATGAGAGAGAGTAAATTTGTGGGAGAATTCATGAAAGACAGACCTCCCATTGTGAGGGTTTCTGGGAAAAACTGTCAGGAAACTGGGTCAAGGGGAATATACTGTACGCTCTCACATACTCTTATTAATGTGGTAAAACAAGATGAACAGCAGAGAGGAGTGTGAAGGGAATTCTGTACAGTTCAACACACCCATCAATCGACTTGTGTTGCCATTGGTGGTTCCTTATATCCAGTTCTTGTGGCTTTGCTGTCTTAATAAATAGGAACTAAATTCATTTAACCCTCATACTGTAGCTCCTTAAGACAAAGTAACGTAAAGCTTCTTAAAGGGGAAGTTCAGAATTTTTGACATAGGGTCTCATTTACAAGTGAGCCAGAATACTGCTTATCACTAAAGACGGTTTCAACATATTTCATCCCGTTATTCTAGTTCCAGAAGGTTGGTGATGCTAATGCTAGTGGAAGTCAATAGGAATCTGCTAGCCTGTCATTAAAACCAATCTTATCCACCCCACAGAACATCAGAGGCAAATCAGCAAGACTATCCGTGTAAATGCCGTGTTAAACTAGTAAACTCGTGTAAAAAAAAAGTAAAACTGGCCTTCTATGACAAATTTTGCATGACATATTGAGGAACTAGTTTCTTACCAGCTTACTAGCTTTTCCAGTGTATTCCGGTTCATAGAGACATGCTGATAGTTAGTTTGATGAAAAAAGTTCGAAATGATCTTCAAAATCCGACATATCCTCGTGCCTTTCAGACGTGGCCGTATTTTAGACTTTATATTTGTGTAATCAGATTCCTTCATGCACATACAATAGCAACAGATGACATCACTGCTGCCAAATACAGGAAGTAAAACTTTGTAAAGTTTCTCAGCAGCAACAATCAAAATGCAACGAAAGGCAGGTTTGTTTTATTTGTAACATTATTCTGTTAACACAACATTTACACAGATAGTCTGAAGTTAGAAATGATTTGCCTCAGATGTTCTGTGGATTGGATAAGATTGTTATTAATAACAGGCTAGCAGATTCCTATTGACTTGCACTAGCATTAGCATCGGCGACCAACTGGAACTAGCATAACGGGATGAGATATGTTGAAACCGTCTTCAGTGATAAGTAGCATTCTGGCTCACTTGTAAATGAGGCCCTATGTCAAAAATTCTGAACTTCCCCTTTAAGGCCACAGACTGGCCAATGTCAGTTAATGGCCTGTAAATATTATCTAAAAATGAAAAGTTGCCATTTTCTTTCATGGCTGTCATCACAGACTTCTGGCCTAACCATCAATAGCAAAAGCCAATGAGTTTTAAAATTTTAACCCCTTAAATTCCACTTTGCATACATGGTGCTCCAACTTCCAAAAATTAAAAATGAGGCTAAACTAAATGTGATTAATACATTTTTTTTTTTTTTTTTTTTTTGTGCAGGACTGTCAGAGCCCTGGAGTACTTAAAAATGTATAAAAATGTTTGTTGATGCATCTTTACTTTTGTGTTGCGGTGTTTTTTTTTTTTTTTTTTGGGGGTTTTTTTTTTTAAGTTGCGTTAAGCTTCTTAAGGGCACGGACTGACCAATGGCCTGTAAATATTATCTTAAAATCAAAAGTTGCATTTTTTTTCATGGCTGTCATCACTGACTTCTGGCCGAACCACCAATACCAAAAAGTCAATGAGTTTCAAAATTTTAACTCTTTAAATTCCAGTTTGTACACACAATGTTCCCACTGCCTAAAACTGAAAAGAAAAGATGTTTTCTTTCAAATGACTTCCGATTGCAGCACCGCTGTAAATGTATGGTGGCCGTTAGTGGCCAAAATTCTCCCAGACATGAAGATGTTTTCATCTATAAGTGAACCCAGTGGTCTCAGGTGGAGCTACGACTGGACTATGAGGAACTACTTTTTATGTCTTTTAAAGCATTTCTGATCCCACACAGTCTCTAACTCCTATCAAACAAAGCTAGTTTTAGTTTTAAAGTTCAGAGTTCTCAATTCACACACATTGTTTTGTCCATTCAGGGACACCGTAGTAAAAATGGTGGAACAAATATGGCAGCCTCCATATGTGCACCGCCCAGCAAGTAGATATAAATGACTCATTCTAAGAAAATAAACATATAACAGCTGTTGTAGTGAAGAGATTACACATCAATAGAAGCACAGTTTTGGATTATATTATACATTTTTTGCCAGCTACCTTTGGTTTTTTACACACTGTACCTTTTAACTGTTTATTTTAATCCAGATAAAAGCAGCACAATCTTGTCTGCGTCCTTCCTCATCTCCATTTCCCCTCCCCAAAAACTTAAAAGCTGGTTTGAAATTCCTTTTAATCTGGATGCAAACCATGCTGCTGATGGCCCAGTCGCCCTGCAGACGGTGTGATAGCATCATCAGTGAAAACGTTGTCTCATCAGGTGTTATTATTGCAGCTGTTTATTGACGTTATTTCTATAACTGATTATTTTGTTATTGTTGCTACAGTTAATGTTGTGGTTGTTACCCATATTGTTGTTGTTATGATCATTGTTTTAGTTCTTATTGTTATTGCTGTTGTCGTTATTGTTGCTTTTGTTATCATAATTGCTTTAATCATTATTGTCCGGGTTGTTATTGTTATCGCTGTTGTTGTAATTGTTACTGTGATTGCTGCTGTTATAGTTGCGGTTGTAACTCACGGTGCTTTAAGTCTAATAAGTAATCCTTAACTAAATGTTCCAGTCGTGGGTGACCGTGCAGTAAAGGAGGAAAGTTGCAGAACCTCAGGAAAAAATGGCTTTGATGGAGACTGGATTCAGATCTGTGCCAGATTGGATCTAATGAAAGGTCCTCACATTTCTGAGGCAGCGAATGTAACGGGAACGTGTTCAGGTTGGGATGTGATGATTTCTGAGCATTGAATTTGCATCTTCTGGCCTTTCATGGTGAAACGGCTGCGTGCTCCTGCTAACCGAGGGTTACTTGTTTGTATGTTCTGTAAAGACGTGGGGATACTTGTCGTCTGCTTGGCTTTTTGTGGTCATATTCCAGTGCTTTCTTATAGTCTTTCATCTAGCCGCTCACTGACATTTATCTGAGATGCACTGCAAAAATTTGCGGTCTTAATACGAGTTAAGAAACACTGAGATTGAGAAGAATCAGACTATAGTTTCTCTTGTTCTTTTCTCTACAAATGCGAAAGCAACAACAATGAAAAGAAGCACTTCTAGACTAGTTTTAGGTGTTTTTCACTTACTAAGAAACTTGAAATGAATGATTCACAACCTGTTTTAAGCTTGTCTAAAGTCTACTGCAGATATTTTTTTTTCCTTATTACAAGAAACTGTGAGTATGAACTGGTACGGCACGTATTACAACAGGTTTTTACAGCTAAAATTGGAAATGTAAGACACAAAGTGATCCGAAACAGTGTCTTAGTGAGATAATTTAACTTAATATGCATATAGAATAACTAGTTTTAGGATTCAGTTACTCTCAAAACACCATTAAAAATCTTCCATATTCTGCTTTTGTCAAGTATTTTACTCTTAAATCAAGATCGTTAAGACCGTTTTTGCTGAATATAAGACTGTAAAACTTGGTCAGACTGTTTTTGCAGTGTGGTGGTTGTTTGGATAATAGACCCTCCAAGGGTTTGACCCCCAGTTACCTTTTAAATGAAACGTTTCTCTGCAGAACTGAACTCCCGCTGCTCCTCAAGTACTCACGGGTGTGTATTTGCAGAGAAAAGAAGTGTTTGAGTGTTTGTGAAGTGCACTGTGTAACAAAACCAGGGTAAAATATTCTGTAGAAATGGGCATTTTTTCTTGTTTCGATACATTTTCATAAAAACCATATGCATGTTTTATTGTTTTATTTGCAAACCCTGGTGGCGACTGCAGCTTTCTGTGTGTCTGCGTAATGAGCTACTTTAGTGGGACGGACTTCAGCTGTTTTGCCACTTATATATTCAAACAGGATTTTTCAGTTTAATGCATTTCCATTAGGGGTGCTGCTTTACTGTACCTTATGTACGGTAAAAAGTTGACTTTCTTTTATTTTCTTTTACAGTTTCTGAAGTTGAATCACCGTCAGCACTCTAGAATTTATTCTTTTATTTAAAGTGACAGCACACCTCCGGCCTGTTTTCTCCAGCTCTTTTTCTTTCTGTTCCTTTATTAAACCGCAGAAAAATAAACAAATGAAACAGAATATTTTTGCCGTGACGAGTAATGTAATAAAAACGTGCTTCAGTTTTGTGTTTGTGGGTATATACTGTAGTGTCATTTCAGTCCAGCTTGTATAAACACTTTGCAGCTGAAGGAAAGAAGAAAGAAGGTAAAAAAAACTCTGTAAAGTTTTCCTCTCAGAGTTTCTAGCAGGGACAAAAGTATTGATCTTTATTAACTCTGAGATGTAATGTGTAAAAGTGAGATTGCACATAGATGCAGAAATCCCATTTCTCCACCTCTGCAGAGCTGCATGGTGGGAAAGTCTGGATTCTGCAAATCCACATTTTTAGAAAAACCCTCAGTTTTATCGCAATTAATTGCATAGTTTGTGTTGTTCATTCGCCTCGTTAAACGCAAACAAAGTTATGAGGTTCTCTGCACATTGATTCTAACTAACACACACATCTATGTATAGATTAGGAGTGGGACTCAATGACAAAAAAGCTCAATTTAATGAGAGGCTTTTTCATTAATTAATCTTAATCACATTTTCATCAAATTACAGAAATTGTCCCAAAAAGTAACATTTTCTTCATTTGAATGGATTTTAGTGGACGACTAAACCAAATAACAGACACAGATATTAATATTTAGGTATTTAGATATTTAGATAATATATGGATATTAATATTTGAAACTCCAGTTTTATTATTGTCTGACCAAATGCATTTAATTGTATTTTAACTAATGAGAAAATAAATGAAAAATCATCCAAAACTGCACAGACCTAAAGTTAAAGTATACCATTTGAAATACGTTAACTATTAAACTGCCTGTTTTCTATAAGAGTCTATGACTTTTGACTTTTTAAAATGTTTCTGTCCACATTTCATTAAGAAGCATTCTAATATCTGACGATCGGTGGCAGCTTTAAGTTTTATTTTCAGTCTGGTTTGTGGAGCAGAGGTGCATATCTTCTGCTGTGTCTGCAGCTCATGCTTCCTGCAGCATTTAGTGTGTTTTGAGATGGGGGAGGGGCTTGCAGCAGCACGTGGTTAATAGGCAAGGCAAGTTTATTTGTATAGCACATTTTATGTACAGGACAATTCAAAGCTTTACATAAAACATTATAGTCATTACAGCGGGGTGCAAAAGGGAAAGAAAAAAATAGAAGGTAGTAAAGGATAAGTTCTTTCATTCCTTTCTATAATGGTCTCCACAATCACCAGAAAATGTCACTAGACTTTTTGATGCTTTTTTAAAATAAATAAAAAAGCAGCAAACAAAACTTGCTGAATATAGAAACAATTGGCTGAGTTTTGCCGTGTCCGTCAGCATAATTCGATGTACCAGAAAATCGGCACTGACAAATGTTCCGCTTTCCTTCTAATGCAAACTGTGATTAAATGTGTTAATGTTTTTTAACACATTCATTTTTCGTAATTATAATTAACACGTTAAAGTTCCACCTTTAGCTATTAGGGAATAAAAACATATAAGAGCATTGAGTATTTATATGCTGTGACTCCATCTATCCATTTATTTGAACGCTTATCTGCTCGGGCAGCAGCTTAAGCAGAGAAGTCCGACTCATCCAGAGGGATCCTGACTCTGAGGCATTCAGCCCAGCCGAGAGATCCAGCCCCTCCAGTGAGTCCTGGGTCCTCCCTGGGGTCTCCTCCCAGTGGGACGTGCACCAGGGGGGGCGTCCAGGCATTCTAACTAGATCTCTGAGTCACCTCATTGGCTGATCTTGATGTCGAGGAGCAGCAGTTGTACTCTGAGCCCCCTCCTGGATGGTGGAGTCCATCGTGTCCATACGTGAGGGTAGGAACGGCTGGTAAACTGCCTTCGACTCCGCACCTTCCTCATCACGATGGACAGATGGAGAGTCTGCATCCTGATGCTGCACTGGTTCACCTGTCAGCCCCCCCCCCCCCCCCCCCCCCCATCAGCATGGCCCCTAGCTGCTTGAACTCCTGTGTTTGGGGCAGGATCTTATTCCAGTAAATACAGTCACAATGCCTTCCTCCACCTCCCCATGTTACCACCTGCAGGTCCAGTAGAAATGTCCACAGCTGAAGGACTGGTGGTGTCACAAGACAACTGCTTTCATCCTAAGGACTGTTTTCACTGGTATTAGACTTCTTTTATCCAACCCAAATGCTTTAACATGGTCTCTTCTCCACAGCTAGACTTGGAGAGACCATCTGCCGTGCTAATACAGTTTGTTCAGACTTACTAATAATAACGGAGGACAAACTCATGTTTGAAGAAGAAATTGCAGCAACAAAACGTCCATGCAGCACGATTGTTCATCCACTCTACAAGGAGTCTTTCTCTGACAAGACAAAATAGCTATTTGCATAAAGTAGACTCAAGCTTTGACAGATGCAAACTTGATTTTGCTTCATAGGGCTGCAGAAATCGTGTATATGTAACATCTTAGTGCAGTTTTGCATTCCATGAATGAAGTGCCTCTCACAGTGTGATTATGACGGGTAGAAAAGCTTTATGGCAAATAAGGAGAGCAGAGATGGTGACAGTGAGTAAGACTTCTGCTCATACATATGCAATGCTTCAAGGGACACTTGAAAGTGAAAACCCAATCTGTCCTTGAAATCCAATCCTACCCTTTAAAGTGTTGCCGTACAGTGGTGCAAGAAACCTGATGAGGATGTCAGTGTTTGATTTAGTGAAACTACTGTATTCTCCGAGTTTTCCAACGTAGAGCCGCCTCTTTTTTAGACGTTCTGGCCAAAATTATTTTGACAAGATCTCCAGCGTACACAATGTCAGGAGCGATGATGATCCCATCAGGAGTCTTAGAGGGTTAAACTGTGCTCAGTTGGAACTCAGGGGCCAAAAGTATGCCAAAAAAGTACCTTCCACATGATTCCACCACCACTGCCCTGAAGCCCTGATCCACGGCAGGATGGGTCCATGCTTTCCACCAGATTCTGAGCCTAGCGTCTGAATATGGAGCAGAAATGGAGACTCAGCAGACCAGCAACATTTCTCCATCTTCTATCGTCCAGTGTTGGTGAGTGTGAATTGTAGCCTCAGTTTCCTGTTCTTAGCTGTCAGGAGTGGCACCCGCTGTGGTCTTGTGCTGCTGGAGCCCATCTGCTTCAGCTCATCTCTGGAAACCCAGATGGTTGTGTGTGAAAATTAAATACTCCGACCAACAACCACGCACGTTCAAAATCACTTATTCTTCCTCATTCTGATGCTCAGTTTGAACTTCAGCAAGTCGTCTTCACCTCATCTACATGACTAGATGTGCTGAGTTGCTGCCATGTGATTGGCTGGTTAGATATTTGTGTTCACGACGAGTTGAACAGATGTATCTAAAACTGTAAGTGGACAGAGAGTGTGCGTTTTGGACTGTCTTCATAATAAAATTGTAAAAAAACTAACTTTTCAAAATGTTAAAAGGGGGGCAGACAGATGCAAATAATTTGTTTTATCATGTTGAGTCAAGGAAATTAATCAGACTGCATTTGTAAAAAAAATAAACACAAAATTGATATAAAATTGGAAAATTGGAAACAAAAATAGAGTAAAACAAATGAAAAATGAAAGGTTCTTTCCACTTTAGTTTGACTGCTGTTCCTTGCTGTTTTTTTTTTTTTTTTTTTTTTTTAGAGAGAGATTTTAAGTCATTCACAGTATCCTTTAAGCCTGTTTATGTTCTACAAAAACACTTTAAAATGTGTTTATTTCACCAGTTTGGTTGGATTTTGTGACATATGTATATTATATATATATTTAAATCCCCAAAACAACAGGAGACAGAAATCATGAAAGAATTAGATGAACACAAAATCCTATTGCATGTAAAAGGGAAAGGAAAAAAAAAATCTTAAAAGCTTTTGGTTTAATGTAAAATGACAGAGCTGATCCCATTAAACCAGACATAAATATTAAATGCATGAACGGAGACGAGCTGCTTCTGTACAACACACTCTCGGGGGTTCCTTACCTGTTCTGTGTTGTTCTTTTCACAGTAAACCTTTGGTTTAAATGCCACCGCTGGCTCCCCAGTGGTAGCTGAATAAAGGGAAATCACTTTCACTGTCATCCAGGGCAGAAAAAGCAAACAGTGACAAGAGCCAAAGAAGAAATTCCAGTCTGTGACGCTCGAGCTTGGAACCCTGGAAAAGGAAGAACATCTTTTATAAGTTTGCTAGAAACTGAGTATTTTTCATTTCAGTTCAAGTTCGATTTTACAACAACTTAAACATAAAATACCCCCCCCCCCCCATGTATTTAAATTTAGTTACCTAGATAATGAGATGAAATTCAAATGAAGATGCTTTTTGTGGCTATAACTTTCATTATATCTGTAAGAAACAGTGACATCACCAAACATGTGACCAGTACAATAAGTTTTATCAATGAAAACTTGTACTATAAAAGTAGAGCATTTCCATGTGAGTACACAAGGTTACTCTAATCCCAGGTTTAAAGCTTCTAAAAACCATTTTCCTCCTTTTATATTTATTTTTGTAATTATGTTCTTACACCACTTTTATGCTACAACAGTTATCCCCTCTGTTATTAGTCCATTCAGCTTTCCTGCAAACTCCCTTGGCAATAATATTTAATAGAGATGGATTGCAGCCATTATATTAGCCAGAGTTGAAAAAGTGAGTCTCTGTCTGTGGGTCTGTGTTTGCTCTGGGATGGAGCTCAGTCCCCGAAGACTACACGAAGAATAAAACAGGAAACAATGAGCTGGTGTCTGCTTGTCCTTCACATAACGTGTAGCTTGCTTTACTTATTATGATAATGTCAGTGAATATTGTTGACCTATTAACCGCGATGACAGTAAAATGACCTCACAGAGGTTAAATCAGCATTAATACATCCACAAAAACAGAATATATTTACTGTGTTTTCATTGTACAAGCAATAGAAGCTCAGATTCAGACTTTTAGGAAAAAAATAAAAAAGGCAAGTTGATTAAAACGGTCAATGAATAGCGAGCTGTGCAACTTTACGTTGAAGGATACTGCACTAGTGTTGTTTAGTCCAGCATTCTCTCAGCACTCGACTTTAGCGCCATGTCAGGACTCGTATGTTTACAGAAGTTGCTCTGGACATCTTGCAGAGAAATACCAACCTGCCACCTCTCTAACGTCTGCGTGTGCATACATCAGGTAATCCTCCAGAGCAATTATGGCGTCTGCAGTGTGCTGATTCATGCTCTTTTCTGCTGACCTGCATTCTGCTTTCCACTTGTTTGTTGATACTGTGGATGAGTCCAAACACATTTAGTGTTCTTGTCATAAATACGTATAGGCGGGAAGTATAATCCACCGTTTTCAATGTGCTGCAGTCAGAATACTGGAATACCCGCGGTGTGCTTTTTGCATCCTATCCTGCCTCCTCCGCTCAGGCTCACTTGAGTATTACTCATTGTGAGACTTCATCGCCAACAAATAATATCCTGCTCTGAAATGCATATGTGAAGAGAAGCCGCGTAAAACCCAGAGACTGAACTGCCGCCTGATATTCTCTCTTATACATTTATGAAAATTTATGTTCTGAAAATATGTGAACTAATGTTCCCTGTGCTCTGATATTTTTGGTCCTGAGAAGACGAACAGCGGGGGTCTTTTCTTTTCCTGCTTTATGGAAATGCACACCAGCATCTCCAGTAACAAAAGAGAAACTCCGAGTATTTGTCAGAGTCTGAGTCATCACTAGAACTTAGAAACTTTAAAAAGTTTCCATCTGCAACTTTTTTTTTTTTTAACTTAAAGGTCATAGGTACAACTTTTTTATTAAAAAAAATGTAAACAAATTTTCAGAAATGTTACATCCACAGAACGTCTAGAACGGTGCAAAATAAGAATTTGATTTGAACAAAAAACACACTTTATAGCATATAATGATAAATTTGATCAATTTCGATGGGTCCAAAATATATAAATATTTACATCTGATTACCATATGTCTACACTAAAGGATTCTGCGCCATTAGCACTTGCTCAGGAGTTGCTAGGCTCAGCTGATCCGTGTATAAATTGCATCTTCCTTGTGTTACATTTCTCAAATTTATGTGGACAAAAAAACAAAGTAGGATGAGGGTGAAGGGGGCAAAGGGGCTCAAAATCCCTGTGGAGGTTACCGCTTTCCATCTGGACATGCAAGTTAAACATTTACTCATGCTAATTAACAGATAGCCGGTTCTGTTATGTTGCTAATGCTAATTTGGTAAGCGATTGTGACTGGTGGGGAGAAATTAAACTTTTAGCTATCACCTTTAAAGAAGAAGATGGTTCTTTAAATAATCCTTGCAATATCTGATGAAATTGGGTTCACTGCCCCATAAGGTATGATTAGTTAAAAGCTTTAAATATCTAAATGTTATTATACATCAGCTGTGAAAGTAACGGGACTTAAAATGTTCAAGTTCACGTTTATTTATAAAAAGCACTTAACAACAATGAACTGTTGCCCAAGGTGCTGAACAATTGACAAATATGGCATTGGATGCCAAAACAATGGAAACAAAATTCAGCAACAGCAGAAGCCAATAAAACATCCACCAATCATTTCTGCGCTCATCGTGTGTTTTATTCGTCTGTATTTGTCAATCACTCTCACTACCATAGAAAGAGTGATTGAACAAGCGGGTATTAGGCTAGAGGGGTTAGCGAGAGTAATACGTGCCGGAAGCGGCGCACCGTTGGGATGAGGGTGATCACAGACCTGTGGTCATCCACAGCCAAACCATTGCCCAGGTGCAGTCCTATAAATATCTCTGTGTCTTTATTGACAACGCTCTCACCCGGAGCACACGTGTCGATAGTATCTGCTGTAGATTACATCAATGCTTGCGTTTCCTTCGTCGTTTAAGAGTCCACGGTGTTAATCAGACATTAATGTTGATTTTTTTATAGAGCAGTTGTAGAAAGTCTAATTAGGTACAGTATTACAGCTTGGTTTGGTAACCAACAAGTGCAGCTAAAAAAATGAACTGGCTCGGCTAATTAAGGTTGCATGTAAAATTACAGGTATTAAAGAGTTGCCCCTCGTCAGAAGATCTATGAACTAGCCACTCTGCAACTTGCCTATAAGATAATCAATGATCCATCACATATCCCGTACAGTGAGTTTGAGCTACCACCCTGCTACTCAGACATCAGTGTTGTCAACCAGGATTTAGTCGGTGGAGAGTTGGACCAAAGCCTCTAACAGGAAAATTGGATTAAGCTTGACACCCTGATTTCCAGGTTATTTGAGAGCATCTAAAACAAGCACAGAATCCAGTTTTCTCTGGAAAGGATGCAGGTTTACAGCACAATCAACTCTGACTCCAGACACTCGCATCTTCTCCAGTGCATTTTTAAATTCCAGTAAAACTTTACAAAGTGTTGGAAACCAAGTCCTCAGCAAGTTTTTAGTTAGTCCAAAAGTAGGTCAATGTGGACAGAGAGGTGGGTAAATGAGCTGCTGCAACACCGGGTATATTTTAGCAAAAATATGTCACAGAAATTTTATTAAGATGTCGGGAAAGTCTGTCAACTTTTGAAAAAAAGATGGAAAAATCTCCTTTGATGAAATAAGTCTCTTAAATGGTTTAAAAATTAGTTTTTACTGAGAATGATTTGCAGAGCTGAGCAGAAAGTATGAGCAAACAAAATGAAATGCTTTCAAAACAATACCATGAGTCGTTCTCTACGGAAGCGTATTGCATTCACCTGAAAAAAATAAAATTGGTCTGTTTTTCTGAATTAATGAGAGAATTTTTTACAAAAATAAATTAAAAAAAACGTTGTGTTTTTCTGAATTAACGAGATAATTTCAAACAAATAAACAAAAACGTTCTTTTTTTCCAAAATAACGAGATAAAAGTGCAGCACAGGAGTACCGTCCGAATGGGCTTTACGCCTGAACAAGCGCATAGTCCGCAGGGGTCTACGCAAAGTTGGCAAAGTTGACAAACTAAAAGTAATCGCATCAACATAACTAAGAGACAGGAGAATTTCCCAGTGTCTCATTTCCAAGAGAAAGTAAAAGTTAATTGAACTCAACAAACGGGACATGTTGAAGCTTTCCTGAAAGAAACAAAAGAGTCTCTGCCTGGTGCGAACGGTCACAGAACATCCACTCTGAAGACATAGCAGTATTATCATGTTAATTCAGAAAAACTGAACGTTTTTATTTATTTTTGTAAACATATATCTCGTTAATTCAGAAAAACGTGTTTATTTTTTTAGTAAAAATATATCTCGTTAATTCAGAAAAACTGAACGTTTTTATTTATTTTTGTAAAAATTGTCTCGTTAATTCAGAAAAACAGAACGTTTTTGTTTATTTTTGTAAAAATTATCTCGTTAATTCAGAAAAACAGACCAATTTTATTTTTGTCAGGTGTATGCAATACGCTTACGTAGTTCTCAGATTGACATGAACAATAAAAAAATAATGTTGCAATATGTTTTTTATGGAAATGATTACAATTTATTATCATTATTATTATTATTGTTGTTGTTGTTATTATTATGGATTATATTATTAATAGGGGTGTCAGGCAATAAAAAATAATCTAATTAATTATGATATTTGTAATTAATTAATCTAGTGAATCACATTTTAATCTCATATCTGCTAAAGCAGTCATGGGGAACAATGGTCCTCAAGGGCCACAGTCCTTTGAGTTTTCCATGAAACCTGCTCCAACACAGCTATGAAGTTCTGGACAGTGTCTTATCGACTCTTCTTCTTTCTATTCTTTGTCATGGTCTTCTTCTTCTTCTTGTGTTTATTGGTGGTTGGCTTTAGGTGCATTACCCCACCCACTACGCGGGTCACTCAGTGGACCAAATTTAAAATGCTTGTGCATTGAATTGGCACTCTGAATTAATCACAATAATTTTTTGAATGCTTTAATTTGCATTGTAATTTATTAATCTAATTAATGTGTTAAACTGACAGCCCTAATTATTAAGTAACAGTATAGTAAATGTTTTATTCCAGGTGTGATGGCTGCTGCAGGAATGATCTCCCGTATGTTTCTGTCTTGATGCCTTCGTTGGAGCACATTTTCTTCTTTGTATTTTGTAGAGGATCTAAAAGTGGGGAGTGGGTAGTGGGTAGCCTAGTGGTAGCGTCGTGGGCTTTGTCCCCGACACGACTCCTTGGTGAACCACTGTGGACCCCTGAGCAAGGTCTTTAACCTTAACTCCCCCAACTGCTCCCCGGGCGCTTTAAGTAGCAGCCCACTGCTGTCTGGTACCACTGTACAGAGATGGGTGAAATGCAGAGCCCTATTTTCCCCAAGGGGATCATACCAGTATAACAAAAAAAAAAAAAAAAAAGTTGTTCATTATGTCCAGCAGCTTTGGCTGCAGCGTTCTTCTCTGGAAAATCAAATCCAGGGCAGATAATATGCTAACAGTTCAATGTCTTCTACCGGTGAGATGCCCAGGATCTCACTGATGCTGTTAAAAAGAAATGCAGTTCCTCTTTCCTTCAGTTTTCCGCTAACTTGTTGTCATGATCTGCATGTATCATCTTGAAACAGTGTGCAGACACGTCACAGTCCAGGATATAATACTGAATTCATGGTGCAATCTTTTTGAGACCTTACGAGTAACTAGAGCTCATCCATTTCGTTATCCAAGGATAGGAAAAGTTGTAAGAATTGGTTTGAATTTCCTCTTGTTTTCTCTCTGCCTCTCTCCTGCACTGCAACCTCTCTCTTTCCTGTTCAACTCATTTGGGATTTCATTATTTCACTCATTAATTAATTTGGTTTTGAAAAGCTTAATCAGTTAATCCCGCTGGTAAACAACTGCTCCATTACCATGGATACTCATGACAACAGGTCTTGAAAGAGTTTAATGTACAAGAAATGACTTGAGGATGCAGCCTCCAGACCAGCAATAAAACCATCGGACCTTCGGAAGTCTGCTGTCACCTTTCAGTGCACTCAGACAGAAATAAGAATTCATACACGTGGAAAGATGAAAACGTTTTTAAAAAAGAATACCCATGACCTGATTGAACGTGAGAATATTTTTCCTGACAGCATCAGCATTTCTATCAGCTTTCCCAGCTGCTTGGCAGGTTTGTTGTTCGAGCATCTAGGAAGACTTACCACGGTTCTTTCTAAGCTGTCTCAGTGTGCCGGTCTTTTCATGTAATCCCAGACTCGACTTCATCATGTTAAGATCAGGTCTCTGAGGTACCACACCATCCAGACAACCAGAAACACTCTCAGAATGTTAATGTGTAACCTGGCTGCAGTATCCATCTGTTAAAGGAATAGTACACCCACAGAATGATGTGCCTGCATCTTCTCCACATCCTCATGCCGAGCAAGACTCTGGAGCACTTTTGTAATATCTCAAATGCAGCCGGAGATCGGACAGATTTTTATTCTCCCCCAACTCACATAATGGAGTTCGCCAGTGCCTGAACCAAAAAGGTCCATAAAATTCCACAAAAACTTGTCAATATTCCTCCATGCTGCTCGTCCAATGTAATCCAAGTGTCCTGAGTGGGTAGCGTCCAGAATTTACTGGAAACCACATCATTTAGGAGATTTTTATAGCCTAAACAGTAGAACATCGTACTTTCTATTTGTGCGTCCATGACACAACGGAAGCCGCAGCGTTCAGCGCCTACCTTGCCAATAATGCAACCGTAGAAGAAGAAATTTGCTGTTTACATTGTGCTAAGAGCAAACGAGACAAGAGGGGTTGGATATTGATTTAAAACAAAGAAAGAAAGAGAAAGAGAATGTGCGATCTCGTCTGCCGCGGCCTCCGTAGTGTCGTGAACTCAGAGGCGCGATAATAGGAGGTGCGATGTTCTACTGTTCAGGCCAATGATCACCAATCCTGGTGCTCGGGGGCCGGTATCCTGCAGGTTTTCTAAGTCTCCGTCCCACAGCAGACCAGAGTCAGACCCAGACAAGCTCTGCACAACTCTGCTAATCAGTCATCCATTTGAATCAGGTGTGCTGCAGCAGTGAGACGTGGAATACCTGCAGGATAGCCGCTCCTGAGGACCAGGATTGGTGATCGCTGGTTTAGGCTCTAAAAATCTACTAAATGATGTGATTTCCTGCCAATTCTCTACGCTACCAACTCAGGACACTTGGATTACATTGGACGAGCAGTACGGAGGAATATTGACAAGTTTTTGTGGACTTTTATGGACCTTTTTGGTTCAGTCGCTGGTGAACTCCATTATATGAAAGTTGGGGGAAAATAGAAACCTGTCCGATCTCCGGCTGCATGTGAGATGTTAAAGAAGTGCTCCAGAGTCTTGCTCACTATGAGGGTGAGGAGAAGATGAACGCACATTATTCTGTGTGTGTACTACTTCCTTTAATCTCAGAATATGTCTGAAACAAACTGGACCTGGTTGAGTGGGGGGAATATTGCCACGGTTAAATCTCCCTACAGAAAAATAGAGGGAGCAGAAAGAAACTCTGACATAAAGACGAACAACCACATGGTGACAGGGTGTGAAGACGGCTAATTATTGGTTCAGGAACAAAAGGAAAATGTGTTATATTGTTTAACGGCCTCCAGTCATCACTGATTATAAGAATTACTGTGTGACCAAGACCTGGCATGTTCGCCCGGCACTGTGATCAAGTCATCACAGAAACATAACGCTGTTTACTTCTTCCTCGTGGCATGTTTGCCTTATTTCAGCCTTTCAGCAAATGTCAGTCTCGATTTAAGAGGGCTTTTTTTTTGGCATTATCACCACGCTTCCCTACTTCCACCGTGCATCATCAGCTTCTTGCTTTTTCACAGCAGCTGTGATTTGCTCATGTAAATCCTGTCTTCACCTGTCATCAGATGTTTGCATTAATCTCAGCGGCTCTGGCAGGGCTTTACTCTGCGGCGCCATGGGTGACGCTGCTCTCATCACGCTCTGTTTTCTGTTTTGCTGCAAGGTTGATGAGTAACGTCAAAACAACATGTTAATAATCTTTCTCCAAACTGCAGTCCAACTGCACCGTCGTCATTTCATGGAGAATGTTGTCTGACAGTACTGAGGGTCGCTGATTGAAGCGTCTGACCTTTGGCCAAACAGGTTGATTTTGCCTGTTGAAGGGCATGGCATCACATCCTGATGCTTCTTGTTAGGTTGTAAACTGTGATCCTACAGCTGAAGGAGACTTGGCAGTTACCTCCTATAATGATTCAAGATTTCTGAAAAGTACAACAGCAAGTGTTTTTGCATTTTAGTCAGACTCTGTGTGCTCTATTTACCGAGATTCTTTTGTATAAAAGTGCAAACCCAATTCACAGAGAAGCCAACGCTTTAATGTGTGATTCTTGCAGCATAGCACACTCACACCGTGCATGCTGATCAGCTTCATGTTGGCTGTGAGCACGGAGCTGACAAGCATTTCAAGTGTTTATTATATCAGAGATCGGGGGGGGAAAAAGGCTCTATGCTGTTTGGCATTTTCCTTGGCTTTGAAACAGTGAGCTGACCGTATCCGATATGTTTGTGTGATTTTTGCTGTTTGTGGCAGCCCTCCGTCTCAATCAGTGGACCTAGACTTCAAAAAGAAACTTTTAAAACTCTACAAAGATGCCTCAATGTGCATCTTTGAAGTTCTCTTGTCAAATCAACTACATGGAACAATTGTTCATCTCTTTGAATGGAGATTTAGTATTTTAACTGCAGCAGGCAGCAGTCTGAGCACGCTCTGTTTGGAGAACCGGATGGAGTCCTGACAGGCAAGCTAATGCTAAAAGTTACTTCTCATGAAATATACTGTCAATCAACTAAAGCCCAGCATACACGGTGCAATTTTGAGCTGTTTTTGAGCCAATTTTCCAGTCATGCAACAATTTTGGCGATCGGGCTGACTCTTGGCCAAATCATGTGTTGTGCGTCGTGCAGTATACTTGGGCGTCATGAGAGGCGATTGGCACCTCACGACAAGTTCCCGATCAGAAATCGTGAGTCGCAAGAACATCAAACCTGTTTGATATTTTGGTCGTGGATGGTGAGTGAATCATGTTGAAGCAGAGCCACGACCAGACTGAGAACTCTTTCCTCAAAGATTTTTACATTTTACATGCGTGAGGCAAAAACGGAAGTAAACCAGAGGCAGCGTGGCGACCCGATGCGTCATTTGGACGCCGTTCTCGTTGTAGAACGGACAGACCGTACAGCCCACGTCTGCTCAGCCAATTCCTCGTCCACACACAACGTCGTCGCCTTTTATTTTTGGTGAATTCTTCACAAAGAAGAGTGCAAATCACCAAGGCAGCGCGGTTTTTTGGTGATAGCACACTGCTGCTGCTACTGCTGTTGTTGTTATTGTCTTCCTCTTCTCCTTCTTCTTCTTCTACTAGCTGTATTTGCGTTGCATGTTGGGATGGTTCCAGACACCGATCTGTCTTTGAGGACGTACAGTGTGAGTATTCAGATCGCATCCGAGCGTCGGTTCGTACAGTGTGAGGACAGACATCGCAAGCTGTGAGCTTTTGAACTCTGCGACTGATTCGCTTAATTTGAGTTGGAGCTGCGAGCAACGATTGAAAACATCCCACAGTGTATCCCAGGGTTAAGACAGCATGAGCTGACAAAGGAAGTAGACTGTGTAAGAGCTGTACTGTGCATCACTTCTTCCTCTGTAACATGGAGCATGGAACACGAGCCATATCGTCATATATGGTTGCAAACTGGATTTATTTAATGCACCACAATGTCAAGTCGTTTCAGGATGATTCCCACTTGACAAAGTGTGAACAAGTGGGAAGCAACAAAAGTTGATATCCACATTGTTGCATCCTAAGATTTGTGGAACTGTTGAGGCCTGCACAAGTAGTTTAAGGTGGTGAAAAATTTGTTGTTTAAGCTCCGTTTGAACCAGCAGGTCCGAGTCAGTTGGTGCGGTCTGGTTTGTTAAATGCTGATGAACTGAACTCTCGGTAAGCAGCCTATCAGCCAGATAGCGATAGATGCATCAGTTCTGTCACAGCATGATGTCACAGCAGTGCGACACCTTCCCGGAGTTGGAAGGAAGAAGAATGTGATGCAGAAACGGAGGAGGAGAGTGGTGGACGTCCACTAGTTTGTTTTCCTTCTTCTTGGAACTATTGCTGCTTTGCTCTTCATGCTGCATCACATGGCAAGTTGGGCATTGAAATGCTGAAAGGGCGACTTTTCTCCAGGATCGGTAAGCTAGCTCACTTGCTAACGTAGCTAGCGTTAGCTGTTAGTTATCAAACTCCTCTGCAGTAATTGTTGAACATGGTGCAGGCTGTTGTCACTTGTCGTATCGGCAGCGACACTGGCAGCCCGACAGCTTCAGCCTAGACACGCATGATGTCGCTGTTCTCTCTGTATTCCATATGCAACCTTTAAACGACGCGTTTCTTTTGTTTTCAGGACTTTAAAAGAAATAAGTCCACATTTTTCACCAGAATGAACCCCTGATTCATCTGATTCATCCCTATTAACACTTACAGCTATCACATACACAATTTTGTTGTTTGTTTTTTTTGGTCATTGAACACAACAATATGACATATTTACACTTCATAGTTGAGCTTGACAACTCTTACTTCAGTTTAGAAATCAAAAGAAATTGATTAGGTTTGGAAACACTGTATTTAAGAGTAAATTACATTATTTTTTCTTTGCTACGGTCACATTATTAAACATCACTTTTTCATTTTGCTTGCAATTTCAATGACGATCACAACAGTTTGTCTATTTAAATATTATCGGTTCAGTCCACAGTCCTGGTCCTCAAGAGCCAGTTTTCTGCAGGTTTTAGAGGTTTCCCTGCTGTAACACGCCTGGTTCAGATGCCTGCACAAGTCTGCTTATTACCCACTGATTTGAGTCAGGTGTTGCAGCAGGGAAACTTCTAAAACCTGCAGGATACCGGCTCTACTGGACAGGGATTGAGGACCCCTGTCCTATGGGGAGGATTTACAGTGGATGGTGTTTTTCAAATCAAGACTTAACTCTTGTAACCCATCTTCACCGACATTTATTTCCATGGTAAATTTAGACTGCTGAACTCAACTGTCCTGAATTGACAAGAAGACGAGACACTTACAGTACGTCTCTAGATTCTGTCCTCCACACGTATAGAAATAATCTCATTATGGAAAATTTATGGACTTGATCCAGAAAGTGTGGACATGATTAAATGTAGATCTGTGACATTTTATGAGTCCACTTAGATCAAGTTTTCAGTAATTCAGACTATAAAGACAACGATTTGCATTTCTTCCTCTTTTAATTCATCGAGCCAAGCTCACTCCTTTCCTCTCACTTCGCCCAACCTGCAGGACGGTGCTTCTGCATGTGCAAATGTTGCCGTCAGTTTGAGATGCTCCACTCGTTCGCCTATGGGAGCGCCCATCACTCATTATGTCAATACTGTTGGAGGTGTATTTCCACTCTCATTAAAGACATTAACGAACTTTTGCATGCCGTAACTCGGCTCAGCTCTTAATGAAGTCATTCCATACATGGTTTGCCATCTGTAGAACAGCCCAGTTTTCTCAGCAGCCCCACCGCCCCCCTCACATCTAGCAAGTTGCTCATTAAAACGTCCACTGCTACAGTTGAATTGTTATTGCTGAGGTAAATGCACTTCTAAGCAAAAGCAAGCGATGTAGACCAAAGAGTGGAAAATTGATCAAACTGAAAAAGTATGCTCAGAACACTGCAGAAATTCAACATGTTGCATGATTAATAGCAACATCAATATGTATTGTGCTAAGAATATGAAATCAAAAACTTTGAGGTCTATTTCCATGTCTGTGCATCCCTGCATGAAACCATGAATCTATGCATCCTCTCATCCATTAATCCACCCACCCACCTGCAGTTCCACTCATACATATATCATATGTCCATCCAACCATCAGTAACCATCTATGTATCATACATCCTTCCATCAGTCCATTATTTTACATACCTACCTTAACCCTTTGATGCACAACATGGATCAGAAATGACCCACATTCATTTTCTATGTAGTTTCATGTGCGTTGCTATTTGTCATTGAAAGAAACCGACTTTATCATTTACTATTCCAGTTGTGCAGTAAATAGTGTTTTTTTGTTTAACACAATCATTTTTCTTTCCTTCTACGATTATGAACAATTACCGCTATATTTCCACATCATGTTTACACACACACACACACACACACCACCCACGCACACACACACACGCACATATTTACATCACTATTTGACAATGAACTCTGAGACATGAACTGAGACGAGCTCAGCACAGCTCTCTTCAAATCTATTATTAGTAAATATTGTTTTCCATTGTTCAGATGTTACTTTTGAGATTATTTGATGACAGCTGTGAAAGATATCTACATAATGTTATATACGGTGTATATATATATATAAATATATAGTCCCCAAAATTATTAATATCTTGCAATTCAAGAAAAGGCCAAATTCATAATAGTAATTCAAATAACCAGAAGCTAATAATAAATGAAAATTACAAATTGATAATTTAGTGGAACAAAATATTGCTCTTGAATTATAGATGAAAATAACAACCTAACAAAACTGTCCCAGACACATTAGAGCACCTTTTACATGAACAGTTGACCTAAATACCTGTCAACCGGTGTAGAAGTCTTTTTGGACATTAGAGAAAATACATAATTGCAGTGATTGTCTCAAAGTGTTGCCCAAAAAAATTTTGCTTTGGCGCCCCATCGTGCTTGTTTACTTGTTTAATTTTTTTTTGTTTGTTTTTAATATTTCTGTTAAACCTCAATACAAAATCAATGTTATGATTTTCAAATCATTTTAATTTCTTACTACTTTTGTCAGTTTCAACTTATTTCACCAGCAGTTGCTTTTTTTCCTTCTCTAATCGAGGGTATTAATAATTTTGAGGATGACTGTGTCTATATATATATATATATATATATATATATATATATATAGGAAGAAGCTAGTTTGTTTCTAGAGTTACAGTACAGTTTTTGATGTGATATAATGTACTCTACATATAAGCATTTCATTATTGTCATCATTTTTTTGTTATTTAATTGAGGCCTATTCTCTCTTTTCTTTCCGAACTATTTACTACAATATTCTTAAGTATTTTTCTATATTATTGCTATTTTAGTAATTGTAAGAGAGAAAAAGGAAATTAACCTTAACCGTTAGTGTATAATAAATAAGCTTTAATAAACTCAATTAATTATCTCAATTAATTTAATTGAAAAAAAAAAAAACTTGAGAGGGAAGTTTGTGCTTCAGACATATGTTCAATTAAATCAAATTTTGTTTGGTCATATTTCACTACTGTACAGTGTTGAATCACAGATACTGTAGTGCAATCGCTGTATTTTCTATATGTGACAGAATAAAAAACATGTTACATGTATTATACACAAATCCGTTTGGTTCCACTCAGTTGACACATCATGACTTCAGAAAATTCATCACATTATAAAGGTTGTTTCATTTTAGATCACAGATCTTAAATCGCATGAAAGAATCCGTTTTTAACCATGTGTGTAAATTTGATATGATAATATAAAAACTACTTTACTTGTAAAGTATAAAAGGAAAAATGGAAATAAGGATTTGTGGCGCATTCAGTCCTGAAATAAACTGATTTAAAAAAAGATATAAGCATAGAAATGAATGTGGGTAATTTTTTAACCATGTTGTGCATCAAAGGGTTAATTATCTATTCATCCATGTATCCTATTAATCATTTATATATGTATCAATGTTTCCATCCATCCATCCATCCATCTATCCATCCATCCATCCCTCCATCCCTCCCTCCCTCCCTCCCTCCCTAATGAATCAAACTAAAGCAACAATACCAAAAATGACTTCATTAAGACCCACATCAGTGTTTTTCTTCTTTTCCCTCCTAATGCAGAGTTGGAGGGTTAACAGGGAACAATAAGGAGACAAACTGATGAAGGGATTATCCGAAGAGGCCAGATGGCAGAGAGAGGGAGTTCAGATGGAGTCCTGAGCACCCAGAGCTGGGGGAGTAGAGGCGAGCAGATGGGAGGATGAGAGGCCTCATAAAACCATATTACCAGTAGCATTATCATCGTCATGATCACAGGATCCACCAGCGATGAGGCTTATTATGTCAAACGTTAGATCGTGAGGGTCTCGGGGCTGACTGATGGCTGAGAGAGGGGTGGGCTGAAAGAAGGATATTTACTGGTTTGATCTTGTTGCGCGTGATTTGTTTATTGGGGAGAGGATTGTCACAGTTGGCAATCGTCAGTCGTCTCTGTGCTGTAAGAAGTCTGTGGGCTGAAATTAATGTGGCTGCGTGAGAGGGATGCAGCGCAGATGTGTCTCTGAAGTCGTCCATTGATCTCAGCCTTTCTGTGTATTCAGTCCCGCCACTTCTTCAAGCATCTCTAGAAAAAAGCTCTGGAGGAGTCTGTGGTGGCAAAATTCATCTGGTAGTAGGTATCATGTTTGCTGTATTATCTTTTTTTCTTCTTAGATCATGAGGTAATTTCCTTCTGCTATTTTGGACAGTTTTTCAAAAGACAAATGGAGTAGCTAAAACATTATCGTGTCCATAATTAAATACGAGAAATGTAAATGCTTCATGTAAATCTCCACTTACCATGTCATCCACCTCTTGGTGCGTTCCCGTTGTCTCGGGAGTCAGACCGAGTTGATCCAGAATATTCATCTCGTCTTCTGTGTGATACTTCTTGACTTTTTTTCTTTTTTTTTAAAGACAAATGGTTTCAGCTTGTTCTTACCTTGACAGTTTCGGCTGTCACTTCAGCCTTCATCAGAAGTGGTCGGACTTCCTGGTGTGACGTGTCTATGTAGACAGTCACGTCGGAATTCCCGGTCAGCTGCCATCTTCAGAGCTTCTTCCCTGTTCACTCTGTTCACTCTCCACCCACCCCCCACTCCCCCCGCAAAATATACCTTTAATTATGAAGAAAAGAAAAGAAGTCTTATGAAGATAGCGTTTTATTTAATAATATTTATTCCATTCTTTGTTTATTTAATTGATAGATATATTTAATTTTTTTTTATTTAAAAATACTAATTTATTTATTCTACCCAATTAAAAAAAAAACAAACCCTTATTTTTTCTTAACCCTTTTTCCTAAAACCAAACTAAAATAAATGTGATCGACCACATGAATGCATGAAACGCTGCCATGCATTATAAGAGAAAAAAAAACAACCACTTAGTTTGGAATTAAGTTTTATTTGTAATTATTGGTTTCATTTGGAATTAGGGGTTTACATGGTCGTTTTTAATCTTCCTAAAGCAGAATTAACTTCTATTCTGAATTCACGTTGAATTAAATCTCTCAAGTAAATGCAGTCAGTCTGTCACACTTTTATTCTGTCTGGACGTTCGATAGGATGGAAAGTCCTCCGTGGAAATGCAGGTAGTTGTACAGACCAGGTACATCAACAGGAAACTTTAAACATTGGAGAAAAAAATAAAAACAGGTAAAATAAGCAGCATCTGGCTGCCTTTTAATTCAGTTGCTTGATGCTTAGAAAATGCCACATTTTTGTGCATATTATTGATTAATTTTTGAGCTTACTGTGCTCTAATTTAATATATTTGTGTTTACCACAACTGTTACTGGGATGGATTTGCTGCTTGGTGAATGTTACATCTGCACTCTGACCCACAGAAACCTGTAAATGCAGAGTTTTGAGTTTTGTTGAATATAAATCAGTTCATTATTATTTTTGTTTATTTATTTTTTGGATTTGTGAAGCATTTTCTTAATGATCTTCATACCTTGTGATAGAAACCATGGAAGTGTACAGAGATGAGGCAGATGGGATGGTGTCCTCGTGCAGGTGGCCGTTTGCTCAGGTTATGTTGGAGTTATAATTACTTTTCAGTCTCTTTGCAAATGATTAAAAATGTAGTCTAGTGCTACAATATTTGGGGTATAAAACCAATTTGGGCTCAAGCTCGATTTTCTATTTTGCCTATTTCTTCAGCTGGTCTCCTTCACTGTTCATACCTGAGGTAACTTTCCTTCAGCCACCTGTCATCTTTCTTATTTCAGCTTCACCCTTCCACCACTTTCAAGGTGTCTGGCAAAAGTCAAAATTTACATCTTTACTGTTTTACTCAGAGAAATTCACAATCTTCACAATCCAACAAGCTTAAAGTTTCTGAGCGTGACCTCACAGTTGTTGAGCTTGGACTCGTATTGGTTTTGCCTTGTGAGTGGAAAGTAGCGCTGGAGACACCGTCTGTAGCAGAAACCATGACAGAGGCCGTCATGCAGTTTCATTTGTCGGCTTGAATGTCTGTCCGATCGGATTTGATAAAAAACAAAGTGTGTTTCAGCTTTGGAAGCTGCATCCACAGAACCACAGAGCAGCTGACACGGAGAAGAGGGCCAGCTTGGAAAGTGGTCGTGGTCCAACAGCTCGTTGGCATCGTCTGATGTGATGCTGTCACAAATAGTCTGAAGATGAATTTGAAGACTTTTTCAGTCAGAAATAAAGACAAAAAAGGGAATATTAGTAAATAGGAATATAGAAAGTGTATTTCAGGGCACTCTGTCATTCTGTCATTGTTCTCCAGACATTTGGTTATCTTAGATAACCATGCATGAGAAGAAATGTCATTCTGGTGACACTGATAAATTTATTTACTTTTACAACACGAGTAAAGAATTTCAGTGAAGTCTTTCATAGTGTATGTTTTAAAGGTACCAAAGATTAAGAATTAAATTAGTGGAAATGATCAAGTCAAGTCCACGTTAAAGACCCACAATGCAACTTTTAGCAGTCAACAGCTAAACGAGAATCCATCTTGTATCTCACCTGTACTGTGATTCCCTCCAGCCAGTAACAGACAGTCTTATCTTGACTCTTGTTCTGTCCCTTCCTCTCTTTCTTTTCCTCTCTTTGTCCGGTAATGTTTCCTTGTGTTTCTTCGCCAAATCCGCCACGGTGCGCGGTCGAAACACCCGCTGTGTTCATGTCTGGTTCATGTCAGTTTGCTAGTAAGTAACATGGTGCTGGAACCAATACTCGGCTGCAACGTCACAGTCGCATCCTGGATGGAAAAGTTACATTGTGCAGTTTCTGAGCCTCGGGACGCCGCTGGGCAGCAACAGCTCAAAAATGCGCATAATGAATGTTGGTGTGTCGTCATAACAAGTCCGAAACCCAGATTTTTAAGGTCTGAAAGTTATGTTGTGTGCCTTTAATGTTATTTAGCTGATTTGCTTATTCAGAAGTTTCCTCCATTCACCATGTGCCTTTTTATGCTATTAAGCTAGCTGACCTGCTACATGCCAGTTACTGGAACTGTTAGCTTTGAACACATATGCATGTTTAGTCCTAACTGGAAAGGATTTATTAGTAATAATTAATACGTTGAATGTGTTTATTTGCTGAACGCATGTTCCTCATGGCTTCTTTGTATTTCTGTGTTTATAGACCACACTCACTTCCATCCACATTCACCTGAACTACCTGGAATTCCACCTGGAAGCCTGTCGTTTGTGACCAGTAAAGACAGTTAACTGTACAAGCGAGTCCTGTGTGTTCTGACCGACATCCCCATAGTGAACATCAAACCTCCTTACCAACGCTTAAACACTGTTACATCAACATCACCCTGATAGGCCAAATTTTGGGAATTTTCCACATAACTCCGTACAAATGTCCCGAGTGTTTGAAAAATTACAAGAAAGGATCTCAATGAGTTCTAGAATGTTTCCAAAGTTGATCCGGATCCCGAGAAAATTTAGGATACTATGATCCAGAAAACACAAAAATAAGGGAGTCGAGCTGCCTTGTGGAGGTCTGCGCTCTCCGAGTGCTTTTCTAGTTTTAATAAAAAGATTGGTTAAATTAACCAATAGTTTGGTCAAAGTGACCGATTTGTATTGGTCACTTTTGGTTGGACACATAACTATCTATCCTCAGAGTGTACGATCTCTGGGTTTTACCCAGTGTGATACTGGTGTGACCACAATGTGCACGTCTGATGCCGCCCACAGCGGTCCAAGGAACTCTCAGAGAGTTTGTTTGTTTGCTCAGACAGATGAAAACTGGTGGAAAACATTCACGAAGGGCGGAAATGGCAGGCCTACCTTCATGGGTGGGCGGGTTCAGTTGTAAAGAGCCACAATTCTGCGGGTTTTCACTGTTTCCCTGTTTCAACACACCTGGTTTAAATCGGTGAGTCACTGAGCAGAACTTGATAAGCTGTTGGATCCAGAAGGAAAAACCTGTAGGACTGTACCTCTCTAGAATCGAACTTACCTGCCCCAGAGCCAGTGAAAAAAAAAAAAATCCTTGCTTGTTTGTTTAAAAATCAATAGGATTTGCATGTAAGAAAAAGAAAAGAAAATCTGCTTTAAAAATACATAACTTCAATGGACATATTATTTGACTGTAAGATGAGCTCTTGAAGGTGCGATGCAGAATCACCACATCAGTGACGGCCTACTATTAAATATGGTGACAGCTTTTAAGAAAACGAGGATATTGCTTGTCTGTGATGGCTTTCCATCTGCTAGAAAATGACAATAAATCTCCCCCTGCTCAAGCTAAGCTTTAAATGAAAAGCAGAAGAGGAAACCAAAAAGGTGGCATCTTTGACACGACTGAGTGGCAGTGAAGCACTTGTGTATTCAGGATGAAGACATATGAGCATGCACGGGTTTCTTTGTATAACCACGTTCTCACACTTTCACGAGGGTTGTCAAAGCATAATAGCCTTGTATTTCCCTCAAGTCTTGCAGAAAATAGGTGCACCAGACATGCGTAATACTGGCATGCATGTGAGTGTGTGTGCGTATGTGTTGGGGAGTTCGTGTCTGAGCATGCAGTCCAAGCTATGCCAAGTACATATTAAGATATTTGTCATGTAATTGCATTGGGGCTGTGTCGAGCAGCATTACGATGTGGATAGGGACATCCTTTGATGAATAATACAACAAGTTTATAAAGGCTTCCAGTGAGTCGAGCTACCTAGCAGAGAAAAAACCTGGTGAGGAAAATGTTTGAGAGCAAAGTTTCATGAATAATTGAAGAGGTTTTTGAAAAATTTAGCATAATCTCACCATCTTGAAGGTCACATTCCTGATGTGATGTTTGTGCCCCCCAAAAAGGGGGAATTGAGTTATTGCTCATTTCTTGGCTAAGATCAGTCACCACAGAGCACTGATTGCCTGTCGTTTATTAAATATGAATGAACAGAAGGTGGACCAGTGATCAGCCAACATCAGCAAGACCTTCGTGTAACATTTTATCAAAACCCTTAAAACAGCCTCAGACATGTGCTTTTTCATCACTGTGCATGAGTTAACGACCAAAGTGTGGAGACACACCCAGGAGGCAGACAGCTAATGAAGAAATTAAATGTGAGGGGAAAAAAGATGCTGCAAGTCAGGAAACCTAAAAAGAATAAAAAGTCTAAAGTATTAAATCCTAAGATCTGGCAGAGCAGTAAAAAGTCAAGTGAACATGACATGGATTTAACAATAAACAAAACTGTGTGCTAGAAGGTTAACAACGAAGCAAACAAGGGCGCAAAACAATCATCGAGGTGAAGTGAGGTGTAATTAAAGAGCTGAAAGCAAAAATGTACAAGAAAGAAGGAAACTGAACAACAGCGCAGGTCAAATTTACATAAGAGTTTTAGATAACTGAAACAACAGCCACAGGTCAGCTGTTCATGCAGACTTTACTTTTTAGTCATTGTTGTGGAGCCCAGCGAGCGCACTCATCTTTGACTGTGCTCAAGATACTAACACATAATGAGAACTTTCATTTTATTGGTTTATTCTTTTGTCACTGTTTCTGTAATGCTCACAAGACTTAAAGGATAACGTTCTTCTTTTTCAACCTGAACCTTATTTCTAGGAGTTTATACGTGCATTTACTCACCGGCAAAGTTTCTGCATGACTTTGAGTCCATCGGAAGATATTACGTTGAGTCGCCCTTCGGTCAGTTTTTCTTGTTGTCTGGGTAGCGAGCTGCTCGTCTCAGCTGTACTACAGAAGCGCACATTGTGAATGCGCGGCCCCGAAAAGTGTAGAACACCCTGATAACTAACGAAACGGTAATTCTGGACTCACAGGACAATAGTACTCGTTTGTTCGTTTATTCTACTTAAAGCATCTGCGAAAATCAAGAAGTTTTGCTGCAGATAATGTCTTATAGAGACTCTGCCCCGTCTCCGCCATTATTACTGGATGTACACCAAAGGGCGACTCAACATAACATCTTCCGAATGAGACAAAGTGATGCAGAAATTTTACCAGTGAGTAAATACACGTATAAACTCCTAGAAATAAGGTCCAGGTTGAAAAAAAAGAAAGTTATCCTTTAAGTAAAGAACATGGAAACAAGCCGTGGACTTTAGTAATTCCCAAAGACTGTAAAAACTTTTTTTTTAAAATGGACGTAGCACCTGAATACGTCTGAAGAGCTGAAAGTGAAGCCAGTTGGGGTTTCCCACCATCGCCATCTCGCCGTGTCGCGCATGTCGTCACTTCTGGAAAACACTGAAATGGGCAGACAGGGCTGCTCCGAACCGCATGGCAAATGATTGACTGCTAAGCTAAATGCTAACCAAGCTAATCCAACGTGAACAGGAATGAACAAAGATAGACGGTTTAAAGGTAAGACACGCTCTGACTTGCTGTTAACAAGCTAAAAAACCCCTATTAGCCTTGCCTATCATTTCACTCTCCATCCTACATTTTGGCTTCTTAAAGGAAACCCCTAAGGACTCCATTTGCTCTGTTATGGAGCTTATGTGGGTCATATTCCCCCTCTTGTAGGGGGGCAGTAGGTTGAAGCAGTGTTTCCCAGCCTGAAGTCCTTGACCTGCAAAAGAAAAGCACACGTGTCTGTAGGGCTTTGACTTTACAGAGCAGTGGTTGTTAAAACTGAAATCATATCTGCCCGGATCGGTTTAAATCATTTGGACATTTTGTGACATGGGATTGATGTTTCTGGGTGGCTGAACACACTTAATTTGTAATGTGTGTGTGTATGCGTGTGTGTATGTGTGTGTGTGGGGGGTGTAGTTGCAATAAAGGGGTTAAGGAAAATAGGTTGGGAACCATTGGGTTAAAAGATGCAGATATGAACTGAGTAACGTGAATCCCATCTCAGTACAGGCGTTGCTAATAATCATAGACTTTAAATTCTATGATGCGCAGGATTTGTGAATACAGAGCTCGTCCCCATATAAATGAGCATTAAATAAAGCAGTTTTTTCTTAAAGAAAAGGTGTTCGAGACTGTAGGGTAGACTGAGTACAGTTGAGACACGCCAATCACTTGCACATGCAGCAAGCTTTTGCTGTGATTTCAGGTGTGCACATGCGTATGAGCATGCTTTTTGAGTGTGGGAAAATTCAGCTTTTTGTGAAGCTCCACGACGAAGATATCCAATATTTTAAACAGGTAAGATTTTGATTTTACCATGTTGCTTTCACGATGAATGTCTTCCTCCCTTTATGTTACTTTAAAGTTAACTTCTATATCTGCAAATGTTGTTTTGTGCACTAAAAACTGAGATATTCATGACATCGTAGCACGTCAGGTCTTCGCATAATTCAGTGAAACGTGTGAGTTGGTCATCAGGTACAGTTGAGACGTTGTGTCTTAACTGTACCTGATGCAAAATGCTACTGATTTGCAAGCTGTTCAGCAGCGCAGACATACAGTAGGATTTTAAGATTTAAGTCATAATTAGGCAAAATTAGAACAAATCAAAGGTAGTTTTGTTATTTTTCTTTTACTTTTGAACAGTCTGCTACTCTGACTTTTCATTCTGTTATTGCTGTTATTGTGTTTATATTTGTACTGTTTGCAGTATCCATTAGATAATTTATTCTTTTAAAGTTTACCTATGCTGTTGTTGAATTATATCAAACTGAAAACTTAGCAAAAGTGCAAAAAAGTTGTAAGTTAAGTTTTAAATAGTTCATTCCATCAGCAGCTCTGCAGCCATTTCAACGGTGTCTCAACTGTACTCAGTATTTTTATTCTATGGGTACATAAAGACAAAAACACACCTCTTGTTTCTGATTAATTGTGAAAATGATAAATTACTTATTGATTTTTTTTTTCTTGGTAATTTTTTAGTACACAAATAGAGGATGCATTTTGTAAAAAAAAAAAAAAACAATCTTCTGTCCACACCCTTTTTAATGTCTAATTTTAAAAGAGCGAAAACTGTCTCAACTGTACTCAGTCTACCCTACAGTTATTTTTTTCTTCATTTTAAACCCTCAAAAAAACCTTTTAAACCTTTAAAACGTCATTAAACAAAGGCTCAGAATATGATTGTTCATGCAGTTAGGCCAGAGTTTTAGATCTGCTCAGCCATTGGTCAGAGTGCAGACGTGGACATATACAGACTTTTAGTGACCACACTGTTGTGCAGAACAAAGTCTCTTAGACTGATTTTCTTTATGTTACTCTGAGCATTTCTTAAGCACGCTCCGATAAACAAAGGCTGCTTGTTGAGAGAGGTGGCATAAAGTCAGGGTAGGGCGACTCACAGCAGGAGATGAGAAACAGTAAAAGCTACAACTGCCATGAATGACAGGGAGAAGCCCCCTCTCTTCTTTCATCTGACCTTTTATGTATATATATTTAGATTTGATGAAGAGAAAGAGGTGTAATGACATGAAGCAAGGGAGGATAGGATGAAAGTCATCTGCGACCTGTCATTTGAATATTGTCATGAGTATTCTTCTCTGTGTTCAGAGCCCGACGATTGAAAACAAATTGCTCTCCTACTCTATGCATTCTGTCTTTGAAGCAAAACGTGTGGTGTTTTAAAGGTTATGTCTTGCTCCGCTAAGTCTGATTGCTTTTCTTTGGCCAGCTGTTATGGTCACTCACTATCAGTTTTAATGATGGGGGATTGGAGGTTGACCAAAGTGAAGAGTCAATCAACTGTAAATCTGTTACCCAGCTGAAGGTCTGACTGAGTCCTAAAGGAGTGTTTTTAAAGTCTCGATTCCTCAGAACCCTGGTCCACACCCTGGAAAAGAGCAACAAATTCACATATCATGGTCTAAAGTGAAAACCCTCAAAGCTCCATCCTAATTCCTCTTCCACTTGGCTTTTACCCTCAGTTTTCTCAAACACTTAAAGGATCAAGAAGTAGGGGAAATCTAGCCCTGTAGCCAGGATGTTGAAAGCTAATGAGATAGATAGATGGCCAAAACATATGGGTCACCTTATCCTCTGCGGAAAACAGAATCGGGCTATGGGAAGGGATCGGGATTGGGCCGTAGTGATTGCTTTTACACTGTGGTTCCACCCATTGGCTCTATCCCTTCTTTTTCTTTTTTTCATTTTTGTAGATAGTAGGATTCGTTGGGAGATTGAGGAGCAGTGACCATATATCCACTTACATACAAAAGTTTTTTGAACAGGTGGAAGTTTTTCCAGAGACGTGTACATCCACACAATTCCAGTAAAATGCTGCAGTGCCAATGCCGGGCCTGTAAGTGGCGCTGCAGCACTGCCATAGAAATGCACAGAAGAAGACATGAGGCAAAGACAGATGCAAACCACTGGCTTCAAAGAAGGGGCTCAGTCAAAAAAAAAAAAAAAAGGGGGGGGGGGGGTCAATCCCAAACCGTCCCATAAATACTACCCCTACACACTAACCCTCCGTTTGCACGTTCCGGCAGATTCTCCGCCATATGAAAGGCAGTCCCAAACCACAAAATGGGGCGGAGGATGAGGGGACTGTTCAGCGCTTAATTGACCTATGGCTAAACCACACCCCCAAACGCCATGAGCCAATCACAATGCACACACCTAACCCAAAACACTCAGACATTCTCTGTTTAAACATCCATTGAAGTGCAAAGAAGTTAGTCCATTTTTGTTCGTTTTTATGTCTTTATATGTTTTGGTTTTTTTTTTAGTTTAAAATGTTCAAACGGTGGCAACAGGTGTATTTTTTGCCCTTTCCCAAGCCCCATCTCAATTTTTATTTTACGTGAATATTTAGCTGTCCGTTGTTTCTATAAAGTAAATTTTTCTTGTGGCCTGGCAGTTTAAAGTAATTTCAAATGAACATGTTGAGTTTTTTACATGTGTGACAAAGTATTTCCACACAAATTTATTTTCTTTTTCTGATTCTTGGCTTTTTTCCTTCCACACAAATTTATTTGACATGAGCATCTTTTGTTGCCATGGCTACGGCTGCTTTCCTTTTCTGGTGGAGAGAAGAGGGGCATCCTGTTCTTCTTTATGCCCTGCACCTCCAGTTGAAGTGTGACTTTAATGGGAGTGACAGGGAAATGAAGCGGTAGTGTTTAGGGGGTGGTTTAGGATTAGGTCAAGAAGAAAGGGGGGCCCGGGCACATAGATATATGCAATAAAGGCTAAATGGGTCATGAGAGAGTTTTGAATATCTGCGTTGGTGGCCATCTTGCCACAGCCAGCTCGTAAGGTGCATGTATTTTTTAAATAACCATGACTTGCTCAATTTTGAACCAATTTTAAATGTCTGGTTTGTTATCAATATGCAGTTCCATAACTACATCTCTGACATTTACAACAAACCAAACCGTTTGAAAATGGGTAGAAAATTGAGTAGTTATGTTTTTTTTTTAAAGTAAATGCACCAATAAAACGATGTAATGACTGAGAGAGTTGACTGAGGCAAGATGGCCGCCAGAGCGGATGACACTTCTGTCATCACTCCTTTAAAGGAACAGTTCACCCACACAATGATGTAACTTTATCTTCCACTTCCCCTCATGGTGAGCAAGACTCTGCAGCACTTTTTTAATATCTCAAATGCAGCCGGCGATCAGGAAGAATCTGGTTTCCCCCAACTTTCATATAATGGAGTTCGCCGGGGCCCGAGCCAAAAAGGTCCATAAAAGTCCACAAAAACTTGTCAATATTCCTCCATACTGCTCGTCCAATGTAATCAAAGTGTCCTGAGTGGGTAGCGTCCAGAATTTACTCGAAACGACATCATTTAGTAGATTTTTAGAGCCTAAACAGTAGTACATCTCACTTCTGCGAAGCACGCATGCGAGTTCACGAAACTACGGAAGCCTCGGCGTTCAGAGCCTACTCTGCCGATAATGCAAGCGTAGAAGAAGAAATTTGCCTTTTACATTGTGCTCAGAGCGACAGAGCTGCAGACAAACCGGGACAAACACAAGAGGGTCCAAGAGGGGTTGATATTGATTCAAAACAAAGAAAGAAAGAAAAAGAGAACGCACGATCTCGTCTGCTGCGGCTTCCATAGTTTCATGAACGCGCATCGGCGTGCTCGCATGAGATGCGATGTAGTACTGATGTAGTACTGATGTAGTACTGTTTAGGCTCTAAAAATATACTAAATGGCGTAGTTTCATGTAAATTCTGGACGCTACCCACTCAGGACACTTGGATTACATTGGACGAGCAGTATGGAGGAATATTGACAAGTTTTTGTGGACTTTAAGGACCTTTTTGGCTCGGGCCATTATATGAAAGTTGGGGGAAACAGGAGGCCTTCCTGATCGCCGGCTGCATTTGAGATATTAAAAAAGTGCTCCAGAGTCTTGCTCACCATGAGGGGAAGTGGAAGATAAAGTTACATCATTCTGTGGGTGAAATATTCCTTTAAGTATAGATGATGACCAGTTCTTCCTATTTCAGAATCACATGAAAACGTGATGAAATGAGAAAACACAACAAGAAAAGCAATTTCCTTATTATTATTTAACCAGAAATGTATTGATTTAGTGACACATCGTCAGTATTTACTCTTTATATTGTTTAAATGACCAATTTTTTATTCATAAAGGACCCTTAGTTTCTGATGTGAAAGCAAAAGAAAGGAATCCATCCAGATGTCCTTAAACTAAAATCAATCTTTTAGGTGCAATCTGTTTTAATATAAATGCTGCCTTTTATTTGTCTCAATGGTTTGTGCAAGTTTGGATTGAGACTTTTCCATGTTATACCACAGAAATGATGAATTAGAAGAAATTAGGCTGTTTAGGAAATGCATGAATATTAATGTGACTAACCGAGCTGAGGAGTCAGCTAATTTGGAAACAGAAATGTCAAGTTGTTTTTCCAACACCTCCTGGCTAATATAGATCGACTTCCTCATTCGCTGTTGACTTTTCACTTATATTTTACAGCTATCTTTAAAAAAACAGTTGCATTCTGGGCACAAAATAACTGCGTTTTCACTGTATTTTATTCTTAGTTGCAGAATATATTTTACCTATATGTTCTCCCCCACAATTCTACCTTGCAATAATATCTGGGCTCCTGAAGGAATTCAGAAAATTGGATTAAAGTGTTGATGTATTCTGCCTGGAAGAGGGAGCTCATTCATTTTAAAGTCACTGTCTCTGCAATGTGAGAATGAAAACTATGAGACTCAAAGAATAAGCTGTAAAGAACATACATGAAGCCTTCAGTTTCACCATGTATCGTACAGATGTGACTCTCGGGGAAACAAGCTCCTGATTGGTGACCAGTATTACTGCAGTAGGTGTGGAGACACAGCAGCACCAGTTCTGCTCCTTTCTGAGGTATAGATTTGATATGCTGGGAAGACTGATTACCTCGTCTGGTTCTGGGGGGGAAGAAAGCCTGTGGGTAGTGTCACCTTCTAGTTCTGCTGTGAGCTTGTGGTAAGTTTAAAAAAAAGAAAGAAGGAAAGACAGAAAAGCCCTCCAGCTCCAATTTAGATAACTGATTTTTTTTAAAAAAAGAAACTATATTAGCTGTGATACACAGACTGAACCAATAATTAACAGCAACAGTTAAATCATAAGATCCACTCATGTTATGAGCTTTATTTGGAGGGTTGATGCACCAGTGAGGTCATTTTTAGGCCGGCGTGAACGACACATCTGGCGTGATGGAAGCAACTTTAGTGAATCAGGTCTGACCTGCAAATGTGGATGTGATGTAATTAAATTACTACGGGTATGTATTGGTAAGAATCTGGCAATATAATATTTATCATAATACAGGGACAAGACGATTTATTGTGATATTGTGTTTACAGCATAGTACTCAGAGCTATGTGTCAAAAAATGCATCTGGTATGATTTATTTACTTAATAAGGTGGCATTACACTTGACTTTAAACATCAGCTATGCTGCTACATATCAGACACTAGCAGGTACCGTTAGCATTAGCTCAACAGCTGCAAGCTTGATTCCTCTGTGTAGAAATATCACCCTCTTCGTCTTACATTTCACAAATTTAAGCAAACAAAAAACCCTGTAGAGGTTGCTGCTTATCTCCTGGACATGTAACTAAAACACTTGCTAATGCTAATTTACAGTTAGCTGTTAACGTTGCTGATGCTAATTGAGTAAGCTAGTGTTAGCGTGCCACCTACTCGTGGGCAGGAATTAAACTTGCAGCCATCATCTTTAATACTGATGCAATATCACAGCATAAAATATGCTGATATTTCAATATGCTAACATTTTCTTACACCCCTGGTCATCCCTGAGGAAAAGAATTCTCCACTTTCTTTTTGTGGATATCAAGTTCAGATCTTTACAAATATTTCATCCTCATGGTTTCTGTTTTCAAAAACTACTTCTTATAGTGAATTACTGAGAACAGAGTTTAAACCACCATCATCTGATGATAATGATGCTACTTTATTTGCTTCAAGCAAGCTAATTAAAACCAATCTTTCATTTTATCTTTCTACTTTCGACAGAATCACTTTAGATTTGCTTTGTGAATGAAAGGTTGGATCTACTTGAGAGCAGAGATCCACTTGTTAATAGTTTTGTCAGGTGAAAGAGGTTAACCAAACTTTTCAATGCAGATAAAAATACATCATTTAATCAAATACAAATGCTGTAATTGGTTGAAATTCTGCTGTAGCTGGGTCAAATTAAGTGTGATGGTAAAAAATGCAATTGGATCAATCTACATGACAAACTGTTGAGCAAATTATTTCAATGTATATTGATGTCTTTATATTTCTATTAAAATACACTTTCCTGTCAAAGTTCATACCTTCATGCATTTTTCGGGAGTTGAAATTATCCTTTAAAAATTTGTAGAAAGGATATCAAACTTATTTAAATTAGTTTTTTGTTACATAAGATTGTTCGCTCCAGTCAAGATGAAGATTTCAGGAAAAATAAAGATCTTGCAGCTGTAATAACAGAAAAAAAGCTGATCCTAAACCAACATGACTTTACAAGGGGTTCGTTTTATCCCTCGTCAATCCTGTTTATAACCCTCACAGCATAAATAACAGGGCTGTTATGATGAACTTGATTACATGGTATTATGAGCTGTTTATTTTCTCTTGACTGTACGAGGAAATGCCTTCCTTTGGATGACAAATGCTGCATGAAGCTTATTAACACACATATCAGAATCTGTTGCTTTCAGTCTTAAAAAATGGTGCAGATGTATTGGATTTGTAAAAGAAAAATCTATTATCGCCACATGACAGTGAACGGCCGGACACCTAGTGATCAAAAATATCTGACCATCAACTTTCTTAGTTGTTAAAGTTGTTATATATATAAAAAAAAAAAAAAATGCTACCATATTCCCCCGACAGGAAGCTTTCAGTTCAGTTTGTTTCAGTTTAATTCCACACAGTTCACTTCAATGCAACTCAGTTTAGCTTTATTTGTGTTATTGTGCCAATTCATATTGAACTGATCTCAAGAGACCGTTACAGACAATCCGATTCATGGTAGTACAATTATGAAGTAATTGATAAGAAATACACCCTAAATTTACACCTTATTAATAACACACCTCTCCCCAAAAGATACATACAGCTAAGAAAACCAACAGATTAAAGTTCCCTTTGATTCAGTTCCCCGTCCTGGACATGCATGAAGTTGGGGGGAATTCCAATGGGCTCTATGCACCACTCCATTACTTCCTGAACTTATGGTGGTATTTATATAGAATATTTGTTTGACAACTCTAACAGAGGGAATAACTGACAGATAGTTCACAATAATTTCAAAAACATGGACCCATCAATCATCTTCTTCTTCTCCTCCTCCTCCTTCGTCGTCTTCTTCTTCTGAATTGACCGACTGAACGCCGCTTTGGCGTAATGCTGCCCCCCACAGTTTGAAGAAGTATCTGCATTTAATGGGTGTACATTGCTAAGTCACAAAAAAGCCATTAACACTTGGTTTTGAGGGCTACTAAGATGGAGGATTGAGCTTGAGGGTTAAGATTGAAGGTTAAGATAGGAATTGGAATTGGACCTTACTGGAGAGGAAAAACTCCAGCAGTGAAAACCTCCAGTAGAACCAGAACCAGGAAGGGCAGCCATGTGTGTCCAACGGAGAGACAAATACGAGGGGTCAACAAGGAGCATGAACCCAGGCCAGGGAGGAAGATGAAAAAGAGAAGCACAGGTTAATGACAATAATATGCAGAGAAAAAGACACAAAAGAAGGGACGTGCTCAGTGCATCATGGGAAGCTTATAGCAGCAGAACTAAAGGGATGGATACGGGTCACCAGAGCACGTATGCTCTGGAAGATGGTTCCAGAAGAAAGGGGTGCGATAACGAGAAGTTCTGCCTCCCAGTTCGTCTGAAAAACTTTAGGGACCAGAATAAACCCACAGTCAGAGCGCTCTGCTGGGAAAATATGAGAGCTTTAAGATGCAACGAGATCAGACCATGCAAACTTTGGTTTACAAAGCCAGTGTCAAACTTCCCTTAGTTTAGTTTAGTTTTATGATTAAAAGATAGAAAAAAAACATTGATCAAACATTATTTGATTATTTCTTTAAGTGTCAGTGCATAAAGCAAAGCAGGTTTACAGGCCGTGTGATTGTGCTCACAGCTGGTGGAATGAAACCACACTGCAAACATGAAATGCTCCTGAAGGCAAAGTTTTGACCTCGATGGCCCCAAACAAAGAGGCAGCGTTGCGTTATGTTACAGGGGATTTAGTAGTTTAGAATATTCACTATTCATCCTCTTTTAACTATTTCCAGATAAACTGTTGCAGTGTTACAGATGCCAGCGGTCAGTCAGACCCTCGTAACCAGCTACATGCTCCAGCTCCCTCCTCTAAGCCTGGGAAATCTCAGGAAGGTGTCCTTTGGCGTTGATGCCTGGATGCAGCAGCTGTGGCAACATTAACGCCAACAGAAATTCATTTTGTATTCTTTGGCTTTCCAAACATAACAAGGTCGTCTTTCATGAGCTCAGAGGGAGAAGCGGAAACGGCGCTTTCTAATGTAAGGGCAGAAACGTGCTGCTAGTTTTGGGATGGTTTCACCTTCTTTATCAACATGTTTATTTGTTTCACTCGCAGCTTAATAAGCTTTTTAATGAAGTGTTTGCATCTAAACTTGTGTATTTGACCAATGAGAATAAATGTGACTTAACCAAGCTGGAAGCCTTCAGAGGTTCTGATTTCATCTCCATTTCAAGGATTATGGGGAGAAATAATAAAGTCTGGACATCATTGAACAGTTGATTTAACTGTGACACAGAAAATAAGGAAGACAGAGGAGACGGTTCTGGAAGTGAAACCATGTTTGTGAGCGTTAAATATGAGAAAACGGCTTTTACTGTATTCACACTGATGTGCTGCTGACTGCACCGACGCTGGTTTTCATCGTGAAGCAGGTATTACATGTGAGGAAAAGACTGTTCCTTCTGTAAATACAGCGTTTAAAGCGGATCAGTCAGTGTTTCTGTTTTCCTTCAACATATGCCGAGTTTTCTCCTGGGAATCAGACAGCGATGCCCTGAACAAACCGGGATCCAGAGCATGAGCTCACATTCTGCCTGTGCACCAACGACACTCACATATTCTTATTTCACGTTGATGGAAAACACAGAATCCTGAGAAGAAAATGTCTGTCGTGAATTTGCTGTTGTTGCATTTTAAATAAACATTTTTTGGATGAAAAATTTCAGGATGGCTTTGCGTCATGAAGCCAGTTTGGTTGTCATGTTAAAGCTTGAATCAGGGATGGGCATGCTGATACCCTGGAGTTGATACTTTGATACCAGACATACAAAATATTGGATTCAATACTTTTTTGAGCATACTGTAAAGATTAGAGATGCACAGATCCGTTATCCTGGATCGGATGTCAGATAAATGTGGCAGATCCAGCATTCCGATCCAGTCATTTCTGTTTTTATTAATATCATAATAAATGTGTACTTTAAGGGGGGGCGTTTTGTTGGTTCCCCGCCGGTGTTTGTGGGTCTGGGGGACCCGTTGCATTTTTTGTTAATTGTATAATATATTAAGTTCATTTATATCTGTGTTCGTCACATTTTTTTTAAACAAGGCTGAATGTTTATGTGACACTTGATGCCTTCACTGACATAGCAACGTACAGTATACGGTTCATTCACTCAAAGGTGGTATCTGGTATCGGCCGATATGCTCAGCCCGGGTATCGGTATGGTTTGGAAAAAAGATCTCTAATCAAGATACCACGAAACATCCAGTTTCTTTTCACTTCTGAGAGTTTTAGACGATGAAAAGACGTGAAAGCAGCCAGATTTCAGCTTCTGTATCACATGATGGTGGTAGCCTGATGATGTCATGATGATGCTGCTGCTGTTAGTGATGATGATGATGTTTTGTTTTAGTGAACTAGGATCCTACTTATGACAGGAGACAGTTTCAACATATTTCATTCCGTCATTCTAGTTTCAGGAGGTCGCTGATGCTAATGCTAGTGTAAGTCAATAGGAATCTGCTAGCTTGTTATTATTGGTTTCTTTTTTTTTTCTTTTTTTTTTTTTTCTTTTCTTTTTTTCCTCTTTTTTTCTTTTCAGCCTGTCATTAAAACCAATCTTATCCACTCCACAGAACATCTGAGGTAAATCATTTATAACTTCAGACTATCTGTGTAAATGCCGTGTTAACAGAAAAACGTCACAAATAAAACTAACCTGCATTTCGTTGCATTTTAATTGTTGCTGCTGAGACACTTTACAAAGTTTTACTTCCTGTATTTGGCAGTGGAGTGATGTCATCTGCTGCTACGTGCACGAAGGAATCTGATTACACAAATATCCAGTCAGAACTGCAGCCATGTCTGAAAGGCATGAGGATATGTCGGATTGGTTTTAACGACAGGCTAGCAGATTCCTATTGACTCAAACTAGCATTAGCATCAGCGACCTCCTGGAACGGGAATAATGGGATGAAATCTGTTGAAACTGTCTTCAGTGATACGTAGGATCCTGGCTCACTATAAAATGAGGCCCTATAACAAAAATGCTGAACTTCCCCTTGAAGTAATTCGATAATTGAATGAAGTTTTTAAAGTTTTATTTCTAATTTACTCATCAACATGATTTATTGTTGATTTAAAAGTATTTCGTTCCGGTACTTTTGTATTGCCTTTGCATTTAAGATATTAATGCAAACTGTACAATCATGTGATTTTCTTTCAAGGGAAAATAAAGTATCGGTATCGGTTTCAGTATCGATATTGTTGGAAAAACTGCCATCAACAACCGGTGTCACATCGACATCATCTCACATCTGTAGCCTGAATTCAGACCTGTCATGGCTTGCTTCCATCAGCCCGTCAGTCCGTCCTTCTGCCGTCAGTCTTTCAGTTTCTGTTCTGATTAAAAATATTTTTTTCTTTCATGGATTACTGTTACATATATTTCATTCATTTGCTCTGCTTTGTTCAGATTGTGTTTGATTCAGCTCATTCTTCGGACTTTGCTCCTGTACCTGCTCAGTCATTTCCTTTTTCCCACGTTCTGATCAACTTTCTGTTTTTGTTGGAGTCTCTGCTTCCTTTGTTCAGTGCTGTCAGTCCTGCTTCCTGTGTTTAAGTCTCACCTGCTTTCTGTTGCTGATTGCCAAACATGCTGCGCATTAGTTGGTACTTCCTTCAGTATATGTACGCTCTGGTTTCCATTTTTATTCTTTAGACCTTTGATAGCTGCTTTCTGCCAGTCAGTCCTCTTTTGCGTCGCTGAATGGTTTCTGGTTTGTTTGGAGTTCAGTTCTTGGATTTCTCTGCTTCAGTCGTGTCTTTGGTTTGTTTAACTTGAGTCTTTACTTCTGTGAACTTCCTGTCTGCTTGTGCTGCATTTGGCTTCTCCATGACAAACATCCATGATGAACACTTTGTGCTCTGCACTGTAATCAAAGAAAAACAAAACAGACTCAACATGCTGCATCAAGTGGAATCTCTGTCCTTGGAGGCGAGACTCTGCAGCGTCTTTAAACTGAGCTGACATGGTCTTAGGTACAGAAATATCGGTTTAGAGATAAAGTTTCAGCTTTTCGGTTACCATGGTTACTGGCACAGTCAGTAGCTGGGCTTCCATCACACTTTCTCGAAAAACAAAAGCGAAATTTCTTACATTTTGGACAAGTACAGTTGCGATTTGCAGGTGTTTCCATTGAATGGTGTAATGTCCAAAGAGGATATGAACATGTGGTGTTTTAGAGCTTCTGCTCCTCATCAGGAGATGAAAGCAGCAGATGATGATTCAGAGGAAAAGTCCGTATGTACGGAGCCGCTGATCACATCAGCAGGGAAAAACACTCGTGGAGACTTCCAGGATAGACGCCCGAAACGCAACACATGTAAGTTTCGTACAGTCGCGCTACGAGTTAGCGCTAACGTTAGCACCGGCATACAATGACCGAGGTTTGGTGGGCGGGACCAGAAGGCACGCTTTCTGCTGTCATGGTGCTCTGGTGGAGAAGAGGCGGAGTGATACGGAGATACCTGGAGACATTTGCCCGTACACTCAGCAGTAACCTGCAGACACGCGCCTCTCTACACACTCATGTTGGAGTAAAAACAAACAAACAAAAAAAGAGTTGCTGTGTTCTGCTTAACAAGGCTGCACGTCAGGCTTGAAGAATTTCATATTGAGCCTCTGTGGATCTATACAGGACGTACGGCAGTCATGACACAGAAGCAGATGCAGCGCGAGTATGAATCCAGTTTAAGAAGAAAACAGCATCATATTCCAGCAACAAGTTTCCCCGAATTATTTACTTCACCCATGACCCCAATTCAGTTACCAGTTAATACTATAGATATATTACACTAGTTCTGCTCATTAGATCTGTGTTCGTCTGACCGGAGCGGTACAGAAACAGGGATGATGATGATGATGATGATGAAGGCCTGATTGCAAACCCGAGTATGCAGCCGAAAACTCGCACACAATGGGAAGAATTATAAACTGGAATCATCCCAAACATCAGTTTCCCTCAGAGATAAAAGACACGAACATGATAAGAAACGTTTATTAGAAACTTTGTGTTTCTTGGTGGGGGGGCTGGAAGTCGTTATAACCTCCTGAGGAGGAGACGGAGCTGCAGGGAGATTTTCTGCTTGTTTGGTCGGCACTTTCCTGCAGAAATGAAATCATCCACAAGCTTTTCAGTGTGTGGGGGGGGCAGAAAGATTGATGCTGTCCTTTGTACACCAGGTACAGAGCAGTTCTGATGCCAACGGGACGCCATGATGTCTGTTTGGGAGGGAGGGACTTGGACAGTGTAGTTTGGGGGAGGGGGGTAACTGGCTGGAAGTCACGGCGTCATAAGCTGTGCTAGGAGTAAAATACACCAAACTGCCAATCAGCCCATTTGTCAATGCTGATTTCACCATGTAGGCCGCATTTGAGATATTATAAAACTGCTCCAGAGTCTTGCTCAGCATGAGGGTGAGTAGAAAATGAAGGACCCTCATTCTGTGGGTGTACTATTCCTTTAATGCACAGCCAGTGCATTGTCGAGGTGCACGTCAGGCTCCAGCGTTGCTGTGGGAAATGCCTTCTATGCAGTTGGCTGCATGTTGACATGGCGAGTTGATCATAAATCAGGCTTTAGGTCACTTTGTTGGGCTCATTCTAGTCTTGCATCTCTTAGTTACCTTTATATCAAAAAGAAAGAAACTCTGAAGCATTTAAACTTGTAGAAAATTCTCCAGATGAGCATAAATGTGCTCATTTAGAAGAAAAACTAACAGCAACGATGAAGAACACTGAGAAGATTGAACTGATTCAACTGTAAATGTGACCTGATTACATGAAGGTGCTGTTTACAGGATGTTGCACGCTTTCTTTCCTTACCTAGCATGTAGGATTGTAACAGTTCACAGCTTCATGCTGAAGATAAGAGAACTTAGATGAAAGGCACTGCTCTTTCGGGAGAAAAGGAAAAAAGATTGAGGTCAGCCAAAAATGACACAAAACACTTGTGCACTAAATAATGCAGCTTCCTCTTAACCTCTGTTAGGAAACGCAGCAAACCTGATTGGTTTCTGGCACAGGCTGAACATGTGAGAGCTGATTCTTTTTCTTTTTTTAATCAGTTCCTCTTTGGTTGTCTGCACTTTATTTCAGGCAGAGCGACATATGGTAAGCTTTGACACATTGTAGAGTCAGAAATGTGATCTCAGCTGATGAGCGATGCTGACAAACGGCCTCATCAGTGGAAAAGGTTTCAGACGTTTCCATTCCAACCAGTTTCCGAAGTGGAAGCTCTCTGTTTAGTAAGTTCAGTTTTAATTGAATCACAAACTCTTAAAGTGACAAATTAAACCACTTTTGAGTCTTGTCACACTTCTGGTGTTTAAATCTATTTCTGATCATGTTGAATAGAAAATGACAGCATGCATGAGGATATTTACTTTTTCTGTTATATTTTCAACTTCAAACACTTTTCAAACAGCCACACATTTTCTTTTTTCATTTTTTCTTTCATTTCTTTTTGCTGTTTAGAGCAGTGGTCCTCAACCTATTTCAAAAACCCATGGACCCCCTTGCCACGGTTTGCTGAAACCATACATAGTTTTATGCTTTTATTTGCTTCTCACCACAAATGATAGTTTCCGGCTGATTCCTTTGATAAAACCATGGTGTAATCAAACTAAAATGATTAAAAAAAAAAAAAAAAAAAAAAAAACTTAAGTTGATACACGTCAGTTCATCTCTGTGTGGAAATGACCTTTATTTTCTCCGACTGTCTCTTAACAGTCAAAGCTTTGGGGACCCTCTCTATGGCGACTTTCAGATTTTGTTGAGTTTCCTGCCTTTTTGTTTTGTTTGTATGAGTTTATTGAGTATTTTTGTTCGTCTTTGGCTGGTTTTCATTTTTTCTGTCTAAATTTGAACCTTTGCAAAAACGTATTTTTATGACCTTTGACAACATTTTCAAACATTCCTATTCGACAGCATCAGTTTATGAAAACTATCGCAGCTATGTAGGATGTGGACATGTTTGAGTTTGAACTCTTAAAATTTTTTATGACATTTGCATAATTTGTGAGTGATTTTGGCAATTTTTCAAGATGAAGTCAAAACAATGAGCATGATAATTATTCAATGACATTATTTACCGTTAGCTGTTTATTTCCCATTAAGAAGCCTGCACTGTCACCAGGGGCCCACTTTTCTGAGTGGCCCAGGGCCAGCCCGCCCTAGAAAGCCACAGTCCTCCATTATTTTCTGTTTGTATCAATGTTTTTATTGAAAATATTCTAACATTCAAATAAAGAAAAAGGAAGGAGTAAGTGGAAAAATATCAAGCTGAATGCCGTTTTAGTGCAGGATGCAATCCAGTAAGAAAGCTATGGATGTAATGTTAGCAACTGATGACAGTTTAACTCCTACCCAAAGCAACAGATGCATACTGGATTATTTTGTCACATTAAATCCAAGTATTTACACTTACAGACAAGGCTAAGCTCACCTAGCCTAAGCTTCAGAAGGATGGATGAAGTTATGATGTGCCGTAATAAGACACTCACTCACGTGTGACCAACTTGCTGACTAGTTAAAACGGTAACCACATACTTAAAAGTCCAGCCCTTTTATTTGCAAGTTGAAATATACGTATATTAACTTGCATTTTGCTTCCTAATCATTCATGGCTCAGCTACAGCAGACTGGATCACTGTAATGGTCGTTAACTGGACTTCCCAAAGACAAACATCTGCAGCCGCTGCTACCAGAGCTTTAACCAGGACTGAATACATCACACCAGTTTCAAATCTTCACTCTGGCCTCCATATATTTTATAGCTGTTATGTTGCAAACAGGTAGAAAAAATTTCAAATGGAGATAAAAAACTTTGATGCCCGAGTATTAATCCTCAGTTTGTTGCTTAAACACTTATTTGAATTCAGACTTTAGGATTGCTGGAAAAAAGCTGTTCATTTTTACCATTTATGCCTTCATAAATACTTTTGTGAACTTCTTTAGGCTTTGTTATTGCTCGCCTGCCTCTTTCTTTTCTGATTGACTCAGCGGTTATCTTCTCAAATCATTTCAATGGAAAGGATGTAGGTAAAAACAAATTACCATACTATTGTTGCAAAAGCTATTGTTACCCATTGTAGCCGATGATTATCGGATATCATTTCATTGGTTACAAGCTGAGTTGTACACACGGCACAGATGTTAGTATGAGACGCATAACTGGATGTTGTATGAAAGTATGGATTGTTGTTTCATGTTGTTATTGTGGATTAGTTTCATAAAGCATTTATACAATAAGTAGCAGAATGAATAATAATTATTATCATTATTAATAAATGGCTTATTTCTGCCAGGTTTTTTTTTTGCTCCGAAAAAAGTTGGCCCCACCTATTTTCTGTAGGCCCGCCCTGTAAAGAGTTTCTGGCTACAACACTGACATTATTTAAAGTTATTTGTCTTTTAAATTGTCATTTACCAGCTCAGGTCCCATCAGTTTGTGTGTATGATCAAATATAAAAGCCAGAACCCTGAGGAAGATGATGTTCAGTGAAGATGTTCGGCAAGCAGGGACCAGATGACTCTCTGTCTTCTCTATCTGAGCCGAACTGTCAAAACTTCAGGATGCAGAATAAAAGTATGCTGGCAGCTGATGGAAGAAAGGCATTTAAGGCCATGCCTGTCAACTATTTCCTTTTCTTTTTTTTTCTAATTCTAAGTTTGGAGTAGGAATCAATGATGCATATTTTTCAGGGCCGACATTTTCTCATAATCCTCAGCTGACGGCAGATACAACCCCCCAATATTACATTTGACCCCAATTTAATATAATGAAGTACACAATGAAAACTAATTCTGAAAACTCTTAAGATAAAGAAAAGAAACAAAGCATACAGATAAATATATAAAAGAGAAACAGTGCAAATGTAAACAAATATTAAATAAATATTAAATATGTAATAAAAGACAGTACACTTGTAACAATATCAGAAAGAAACGTTAAACATGTAATACATATATGAAAAACTGCTGCCTGTATAGATGCCTGTCTGTAAAGTATGCCAAGGTGGGGGATCAGCCAACACACCTGATGTATTGGCCGGTGTAGATAGACTCATGTATATGGCTGCTAAAATAGTATCCAGGCGAAATAATAATAAAGTGAATCTTGAAAATAGTCCATAAGAACAAAAACACAGTAACCCAGTCCGTGATGATGAGCGCAGAAACGTGGTCATTACAACCCAAACATGAACAGCACTCTCCATTTCTAAGCAGAGGGTGATGAATAATCCATCTACACCTTTGCCATAAATCATATTTCCACCTGAAGGGTTTTTAGTAGACGGTCATATGTTCTGAAAATTGAGATGGATTTGTAGAAAATGTAAAGCTGTCTATTAAAACCTCGTCAACCAAGAATTTTGTTCTTGGATTTGTCCTTTTAGATTTATTCCCTTACATTTTTGTAGCTGTCTTAAAATTTGGCTTAAAAAATCTAAAGGACTGTGTAGTTTAACAGAGGATTGACTGAAGTCTGGCTGCGTTGGACTGGTGAAAGACCAGTTTAACTGCTGGGCTCTGACTTGAAAAGCCCACATTTGCCTGACTGTGACAGGAGAACACTGTTAGAGCTCGTATCATACCGAGGCACAAATTGCAGTCATGTTGCTCCCTACTCTTTGAAACTGACTTTTCATAATGAGCTGTTGCATATTAAAGCACTAATGGCCACTAATGGCAGTTAATTTAGTTTCTTTTGGGAAATTATATTAAGCAGCTCAAAAATTTAGGCAGTATAGAGTTGAAGGGATGAAATCAAAGATTCCTCAAATTTGTACTGATAAGATTTTATCCAACTCTGTGAGACACTTTTATCTTTAAGGACTTTGGCCAAAAAGGAAAGATCAAGACAAGCTGCAACACAAGCAGAGATTGCATGGAGCCGAGTCCTCAGAGCGAGAGCTCACGGAATGTATTCAAATGAAATAGTCATGTAATTACTTGATTAAAGTACAGTAGATCAAGCATTAATAAAATACAGCCTCAAGCAAGCAGAGCAAAGTGCATCTATGCTCATGGAAACTCGCACTAAACTCTCAGTGCTGCAGCTTTAGCAGCAACATTTGCAGCGATCTGACCTTTAAAGCGGATTTTTCTCTAAAATGAACACGATTAAAGCTGCATGCAGAGATGAACATCTCTCACATCTCGGTGATGTCCCGGCCTGGGTCCTGACCATAGACCGTTTAAAAGGGGGGTGAACCCTCTGCTATGCCACCTGTTGGTTTCTGAAGAGCGAACAGTGAAGCCAGTTGGGTGTTCCTACCGTTCCTTTGTCACTCCTGGAAATGACAAAAATGGGCAAAGAGCAGCTTCGAGGCAAATGATTGACAGCCAATGTACTCGGGGGGGGGGGGGGGGGGGGGGGGTAAATGCTAACTGAGTTAACTTGAAACAAACAGGAGCTAACGCTGAATACTGTGGCTCCTAATTGGCAGGCTAAAGGTTAGGCACGCTTGGACCTGCTGCTAGCTGGCTAAAAACCACCGTTGTGTTACTCTGCTACAGGCTGAGGCCTTCATTTCCTCATTTCCTCATTTCATGGAGCCTTTTGGGATCTGGCTGGGGACAAGCGGTGAAAACTAGCCTCTTGGTTAAATCTGTCATATTTAGAAGTTCTTTTTGTTTTTACATGCTCTGTACCGATCAAATAAACAGAGATAGGAAGAAAGAAAGGAGCTAACTTGTAGCCGGCAGGCCGGCATCCGGTCTGCTGCCTTCCAATCAGGACACGCCCCTAACTATGTGTAATTCAAGTGTAAATAACAGTGAAACTGATGTTATAAAAAAAAATCACCCCCTCCACAGTTGAAATGAAGGTAATCTTAACCTATTAAACCTAAAATGTTTTTTTCAACCAGACTGTAAACATGTTTATTTCTGCTGTGAAGTTGGCCTTTTTAAAGGAGTGATGACTTTTTTTTTTTTTTTTCTTCCTTTTTTTTTTCTTTTTTTGTTTTTTTCTTTCTTTTTTTTGTTTCCTCGTCTTTTTTTTTTTTTTTGTCCGTGTTTTCTTTCCCCCCCCCCCCCCCTCTTCCTCCCCCTTCTCTCCTCTTTTCTCCCCTTCTTTCTTTTTCCCCTTTCCCCCTCCCCTCCCTCCTCTTTCTCTGTTCTTTTGTCTTCTTTCTCCCCCGTTCCCCCCCCTCCCCTTGTTCCTTCCTTCCCTCCCCCCCTTCCCCTCTTCCCCTCCCCTCTCTTTTTTTTTTCGTGTTCTTCTTTTTCCCTTTTTTTCTCTTTTTTTCCTTTCCCTTCGCCCCCTCCTCTTTCCCCCTCCTCCCCTCTTGTCTTGTCCCGTCTGTTTTCCCCTCCCTTTTTCCCTTTCGGTCTTCGTTTCCTTTTTTTTTTTTTTTTTTTTTTTTTTTTTTTTTTTTCTTTTTCTTCCTTTTCTTTTTCGTTCCTTTTTTCTTTTTTCTTTCCCTTTTTTTTTTTTTTTTTTTTTTTTTTTTTTTTTTTTTTTTTTTTTTTTTTTTTTTTTCTTTTTCCCCTTCGTTGCTTTGTTTTTTTCTTCGCTCCTTTCGTCTTGCCTTCTTGCTCTTCCTTTTTTTTTTTTTTTTCTTTTTCTTTTCCTTTTTTTCTTTTCTTTTTTTTTTTTTTTTTTTTTTTTTTTTTTTGTTTCCTTTTCCCTTCCTTTCCCCTTTTTTTTTTCCTTTTTTTTTTTTTTTTTTTTTCTTTTTTTTTTTTTTTTTTTTTTTTTTTTTTTTTTCTTTTTTTTTTTCCGGTTTGTTTGTTTTTCCCTTTCTTTTTTCTCCCCCCTTTCCTTTTCTTCCCCCCCTTCTTCCTCCCTTTCCTTTTTCTTCTTCCCTTCTTTTTGTTTTTTTTTTTTCTTTTCCCTTCTCTCCCCCTTCCCCCGCTCTATTCCTCTCTCCTCCCTCTCCCCTTCTTCCTCCCCTCTTTTCCCCCTGGGGGGGGGGGGGGGGGGGGGGGGGGGGGCTCCCTTGGTTCTCTCCTCCCCCCCCCCCCCCCCCCCCTCTCCCATATCAGTATGAACTATTTCATGTAGTTGATATTTCTGCATATGTCAATTCTCCAAAGAAAAAATGTCTCTTTTGACAGCGGGGGTTGTTTTAGCAAGCAGACCTCCTTCCTCAGTAAAACAGTTGGGTGTGGTAATGCATTGCAGCTTTACCCGGAGACCAAGTTGACTTCATTCTGATTGGCTACACCTTATTTGGCTATAACCTTATTCAGAGAAAGTAGGTCAAGCTGCCGTCGAGTTTGCTAAAGGCTAACTGTTAGCATCATGGGCACTTCAGACAGTGAGCTACGTTTATCGGACAAGACAGCATTTAGAAAATAAATTAACTTGCAGGTAATAACAAGGTTGTGGCCCCCTCCCTCAGTGTTGCTGCACAAGTTTTCTTTTAAATGCATTTGTTCAAAACTGGATCAGCTAGGCTGCGGTTGGGGTGGGGTTGCTTGATAGTGTGCCCTAAATGGTTTAAAGGAAAAGTTCACCCACAGAATGATGTAACTTTATCTTCCACTTCCCCTCATGATGAGCAAGACTCTGGAGCACTTTTTTAATATCTCAAATGCAGCCGGCGATCAGGAAGGCTTCTTGTTTCCCCCCAACTTTCATATAATGGAGTTTGCCGGGGTCCGAGCCAAAAAGGTCCATAAAAGTCCACAAAAACTTGTCAACATTCCTCCATACTGCTCGTCCAATGTAATCCAAGTGTCCTGAGTGGGTAGCGTCCAGAATTTACTGGAAACGACATGATTTAGTAGATTTTTAGAGCCTTAACAGTACTACATCTTACTTTCGCGACGCGTGCATATGCGCATTCATGAAACTACGGAAGCCTTGCGTCAGAGTCTACTCTGCCGGTAATACAAGTGTAGAAGAAGAAATTTGCTTTTTACATTGTGCTAAGAGCGACAGAGCTGCAGACAAACCGGGACAAACACAAGAGGGTCCAAGAGGGGGTTGATATTGATACAAAACAAAGAAAGAAAGAAAAAGAGAACGCGTGCACATATAAACTCCTAGAAATAAGGTCCAGGTTGAAAAATAATAGTTATCCTTTAACTAGGTTATTATGAATTGGTCAAACTGATCTGTCTCTGAAGTGTCTTAAGGTGATATTGTTAATAATTGATGCCATACAAATAAAGCTGAATTGAATTGAATAGGACTTTATTTTTATGTGTACATTCACGATAACAGTGTAACAGCACATTATTCTACTATATTGCATCGATTAGATGATCAATAATTCACGCAAAAATATCATTCAAACATGGGCAGAAATATAAGTTGTTAAACACGCTTAAGAAAGAGCATCTACTTGAAAGCAGTTGGAGTTCACAAAAAGAACCAAAGCACTGGCTCACACCTTAAAGAGAAAGCACTTTTCCCCATCCATACCTTCTCTAGTCCGCTCTACAGAGCTCATGCACAAGCCATTATCATGTAGCATTAGCAGAATGGGCTCATCCTTCATCTTAAAGGTTCATATTATTTCTTGACTGGCCAATAAGTTAGCCTGACATTTATTCTTTGCATTAATCACCTGCTGTGGATGCTCACTTCTGTTTAACCTTGGCTCTGAGACGAACACGGCCAACTCTTTTTGAAGTTGCCTGTACTTTCCTGAGGAAGTGATGGGCCAATGTGCCGCGCATGGAAGTGTAAGGATGTGCTGGATCAAAGCTCACAGGTTTCTTAGCTGATATTAAATAATGACACAATGCAGCCTCCTGAAAGGCACAAAAGGCTCACTATACTGTAGACACGTGAAAACACTTTGCACCGTTCTGGCTTTTTTTAACCATTTCTATTCATGTGTTTTTTTTTTTTTCATCAAACTGCGTTGTCCCTATTCAAATAAACTAATCTAAACTAAACATGTTTTTTTTATTAACCTGGGATGAAGTACAGCATGTACAAAACTCAGCCTGAAGCTGAAGAAAATATCCCATCCAAAGTCGCGCTGAAAACCTATAACATTTACTGCCAAGTGGGATCGAAGAGGGAAATATACCTGTCATGACTTAACCTTTCATCCATAGATTTGCTTGACTGACTGCAAATGATGTTTGAAACTCGACCTAATCTGTCATGAGTAGCTTTACATCCCCATGAGCTTTAACCATTTTTTATTGATGGCTCAGATCCCTTAATTCTAAGAGGGTTATACTCTCTCTGAATTTTAATGTGTAAACTTAGAGTATTATAGCGACAAAACCCTAAAACTGCTGAGGAAAGTCAGTCATCATCTGACATGAATACAAGAGGAATAAGGTGACTGACAATTTCTCAGTTTCTCCAGTAAGACCTATGATCCAGCTTTTCATATGCACACAGAACGGTTAAGCTAGTTTTCTCAATTGTGCTGACAAGAAATGCAAACTTCCTCCAGAGGACCTGAAGGTGCAGAGATGACTTAAAGGAATAGTTCACCCACAGAATGATGGTCCATCTTCTACTTATCCTCATGCTGAGCAAGACTCTGGAGCACTTTCTTAATATCTCAAAGGCAGCCGGAGATCGGGACAGGTTTTTGTTTCCCCCCAACTTCCATATAATGGAGTTCACCGATCCAGAAAGGTCCATAAAAGTCCACAAAAACTTGTCAATATTCCTCTATACTGCTCGTCCAATGTAATCCAAGTGTCCTGAGTGGGTAGCGTCCAGAATTTACTGGAAACCATCATTTAGCAGATTTTAACAGCTTAAAAAGTACTACATGTACACACTCAAAAATAGAGGTACCAGTTTGCACTTAAAAGGGTACAAAGCTTGTTTCTGGGGGGGGGGGTTCCTTTCTGAAAGACATTTCTGTACCTTCATGGTCCATTTTTGTACCTTATCAAGCTGTATGAGTTAATAAAGTACAATTAAACCAATTAAAGATGATGAATAAAAGTCAATAAAATAGAGATTATGACAACAATCAAAGATGCTAATAATAAATGAATAATTATTATAGAAATATTAGGCCAAACACATAATATGATTATACATATAATTATTACTATGATTACTATGATTATTATGAAAATCATAATATAATAACTATAGTTATACTACTGTTTAGAAGTACTGCTATTTATAGTTATTGTACAAGCTACACACATTTTTCAATGCTGCAGGTACCCTTAGGGTTGAAATAGTACAAATTTGTACTCTATATTACTTTGGACCCTTTTTCATAGTATATAGGTACTTCTGGCCTCATAAATACTAATATTGTACTTTTGAGAGAACATTTGTAAAAAATGAACCTACAATTACAGAAATGTTCCTGTCTCGTACTTCTACTTTAGAGAGTGTCGCTCCCGTGAAGCTCATCCATGAGAGTTCATGACACTACGGAGGCGTTCGGTGTTCGGCGCTTACTCTGCCGATAATACAAGCGTAGAAGAAGAAATCCGCTCTTTACGTTGTGCTAAGAGCGAACGAGCTGCAGACAAACACAAGAGGGGTTGATGTTGATTTAAAAAAAACAAAGAAAGAAAACAGAACATGCGATCTTGTCTGCCGCGGCTTCCGTAGTGTCGTGAACTCTCATGGACGCGCTTCACAGCAGCTACATGTTCTACTGTTTAGTCTAAAAATCTACTAAATGATGTGGTTTCCAGTAAACTGGATGCTACCCACTCAGGACACTTGGATTACATGGGAGTACATACTGCCAAGTTTTTGTGGACTTTTATGGACCTTTTTGGATCGGGCACCAGTGAACTCCATTATATGGAAGTTGGGGGGGAAACAAAAACCTGTCCCATCTCCAGCTGCATTTCAGATATTAAAAGTGCTCCAGAGTCTTGCTCAGCATGAGTGTGTGTAGAAGATGAAGGACCATCATTCTGTGCGTGTACTATTCCTTTAAAATCCAGGCGCTGATTGAAGGCAGCCGTTACTTTAACAACCACGTCGATATAAAAACAATCAAGTCCTCTAGAGTTGTTCAAACACTCATAATGCAGACACCTCATGTCATAGTGAGACAAATGACCTTCTGAGAAATGTGGCAAGGCTTCAGCTGCTGCTTAGCTTAGCAACGGTCCCCATGTATTCTTTAAAAGAAACCCTGTTATTTCCTGTGTCACATTGGGAAAGTAAGATGAAGTGGATTGGATGTTGATATCCGCCACAGGTGCATTCAAGCGCCAACATGCACTAAATCAGGCATAAAATTAATTTCCCAGACAGTGTATGGAGAGCGACTCGTGTAAGAAAGCTTACATCGCTGTCGTGACGATCTGTCGTCCACAGCAGGGATTTGTCACTTGATTTTTCTTTCATGATCATCATGTGTGGTTAGAGAACACATGTCCAACAGAGAGCTGTTGATCTCCACATCTGCGGCTGGAAGAAGATGCTTTTCTTTCCATCTGTGTGTTGGCTTGACTACAAATCATCATCCTGAATCACTAGATCAGTTCTTTTGTTCGCAGAACCAATAACTTGAATGTAACACATCATCAAACAGAAACACCATCGTTTGGAATGTGGGTCTTATTTCTTCTTGTAGCAATTAGACTGATTATGGAAGTAATTAGAATGATTTGTCATGATCTGATTGGCGCTCCACTTGCCAGGCTCCTGATCACGTCCACCTGTGAAAGGTAATTGCACTTATCGCGGCTCCTGAGCCAGATTGTCTGGTGCCATTTGCTCAGCAATCCAGCATCTTTAAAGGCCTCCTGGATTCCTGCCTTTTGTTTGGTTTTCTGTTTTTCTTGGACTTCTGCCCTCACATAAATGACTCTTGCCTGCCTTAACCTTGCCTCTTTGCATAACCCTCCACCACATTGCAAAAACTCAAATCTTACCAAGTTTTTGTTTTCTTCTCATTTCTAGTCAAAATATCTCATCACACTCAAAATAAGACAAAACATTTCAGTAAGATAGAGGGTCTTGTTTAAAGGCAATGCATCTTATTTTAAGAAATCTTTTGCTTGCTCCATTGGCAGAATTTTGATTTTATTACAGGCAAAAAAAAACAACTTTTTTTTTAACTTATTTTAAGAGTGGCCAAGATTTTTTTGCTTGTAATAAGCATAAACAATTTGCCTGACATCTTTAATCGGAATGATTTTAATCAGAATTTTTTTTCTTTAAAAAGACGTCTGTATGTAAACCATCGGGGGGGGGGGGACTTCACTCAGGTGGGTTTTAGAGCTCATTTACCATCCACACAGCTTTTCTCTTAATGCACATACCCACAGAAAGAAATGTGAAAGTTACACAATAAGCAGACACCTGCAGCTGATCGGTGAAAATGACAACGTAATCCCCGTCATTATGTAGACTTAGCAGACCGTTTTCAGTCCGTCCTTCCATGTGTTTAGTTTTTGTATTGATGGATTCCAAAATTAGCCCTTGTAAGTTCGACCAATTTCTCTCCAATTACAATCACAGCTTGATTACAGTTAGCAGCAATCACCATGCAGTCGTCTCACAGAAGAAAACTTCCCGAAATAGTTATAAGAACTATGAAATGATTGGTGCTCTGAAACAAGCTCTTCTTAGCATTTGATTGATTGCCATGCAATACTTCCCAAGACCTACAAAAATCCTAGGGAGGTGTAAAAAAGTCAACCAAGTTAGTTCAAAAATGACTTTCCAAAATCAGCTTCATATTTCATCAGACTTCCAGCTGTTTTATGTTGAGTTTCACCATCTACCGAGAATCAAGATCACGGAAAACTTGTAGTCAATACTTTTCAAACTCTCGAACGTCTCTAAGCCGAACAATGTTTTTTCATCTCCTTATCGTGACCAGTGGAAGTAAAACTACAACAGAAAAGAAGAGAAGTGGTGAAATAAAGGGACTGTTGAAAAGATTGTGCAGGATGAGATTTAAACTAATGATTTATCTGAAGGACACCAACCCTTCTTTCTGTTTGTCCTTGTAAATGTTGCCATGTTGCACCTGTGGCGTGAGACTGCGAGTACAAGCCTCGTCATTAGCACAAGAGGAGCTGCAGCATTACCAAGAACTGAGATGTAAAACACTGCATCTTAATTCATCCTTTGGTTTAAAATTTCCATCTTTCTGTAGGAAGAATCTGACTTCAGCCATCATCGTTTGAATCACCATCAATGCTATTTCCCATCACCTACTGGATGCATTTATTTCTCATGACATTTTCTAATTTGACATTTTGACACGTGTCCCCTTGAGATGAATGCTGATAGTTTTGAATTTCTATTTAGTGCTTTGGTTTATGACAGTTGTGAAACTAATTCCCATCACAGCCTGCTGGGGAGAGTTGCACAGAGACTCCTAATTTGTCTGGCAATTTGTCTGAGGCGGATGATTTGCTGAGATCTGCCAGGTTTGTTGATGTGTTGTCATAATCACTGCACCCAAATTCAGATGATATCAACTCCAGCAGACAGAAGGCACACCTGACCTTGCATTGCACCTGAGTACAGTGCAGGAACACGAACACATGAATGATTGTAAAAGCGCAGCTCAGAGCCGACCATGTGAAAGCCCCTTTAATCTGCATCATCTACCCCCCCCCCCCCCCCCCCCGTCTCTTTGGTGAACATTTCCAAGCTGCCTCGGCCCATTTACACAGTCAGGCCAGTGTACAGCCTGCAATTCTGATTTCATGTCTATGGAAACAATGTGTGGACGTTGGGGCGGGGACATATGGCCCAAAATATTTAGCACGATATAAATGATAAAATTTGCGATAACGATATAACTGGTGATATGATTGACACGTGGCAAAATACTTAAAAATTGCACAACTTTATTTGTGCAAATGAAAATGTATAATTTCTTTTCACTTTAACAAGCAGCTGTTTCTGATGAGCATTAAAGTTATCATTTTTTATGAAATCAGCAGATGTTGCAAATCCCTTACTGTCAGTTAGTTTAAGAAAAAAGCGTTTCCAGTGGAAACGGGCTGCAGATCCTGAGCAGAACCATGTTTAGAAGGTGGAGAACCTAAACCCTCGTCCTGAATTTATTCCATGTTTCCGTGTTCTAGCACACTTTCTTAAAAATAAGTCTTTGAGCAGAACGTGGTCATATGGAAAACTGTCACTTCCACATTTCCACTGATGCGAAGTTAAACGGGCAGCTTTAATAAACAGCTGATCGAGGGGGTGAGAAAGTATGAAATATATACAGCACGTGGCATTTACATACACTGACACCACCGCATGCGTAGCCCCGCCTTCCTGCGACGAACAAAGTTTTTCACAGTCATGTCTGCATTAATAACCACCCCCCCGCAGAAGAAGCCTCACGTGGATGAAATGACCAAAACAAACCTTTTTCATGTTCTTTCGGCCTCGAGAACAAGAAGGAAGTTCTCTCTTCTCACAGAGGATGGAACAAGCTTTAAGTCAAAGCTCTGCTTTGACCTTCCTCCTCCTCCTCCTCCTCCTCCTCCTCCTCCTCCTCCGATCGCTGCCAGACTGGCTGCACGTGCGTTTGACAGTATCAAACCCCCAGCAGTGCGCATGCACGTTTCACCCACATTATATTGTGATATTTCATTTTTTATCATTCCCTAATGTTGCACCGGCGTCACCGTGAACGGTATGATGTGACCCAGCCATAGTGGACGTTATCAAAGAATAATGTTCTCCCACAAACATTTCATCTCATGTTGATTATTAACCCTTACAGAGAAACCACACGTGGTTCATATGTAAACATACTGTGTGATTTTAGTAAAGACAAAAGATCTGCACACCAGAAATGCCCCGACGGGTTTTATTCATCTGTGATGTAAAAAAAAAACCCTTTGGGAGCTATTTCTGGTGTGTAGATCTCTTCTCTTTATACATATATAAATAAATATATATATATATATATATATTTATTTATATTCATAGAGCTATGTAATGATGAGATTATGTTATAAATAGATATGCAGTATAAAATGTGACATTGAGGACATACTTTTTCCCTCTCCTTTTTCTGAACTTGTTAATATTATGATTTGATTATGATTTTATTTGTGTTCCCCTCCCCCACTTGCCCTACAGGGGCCTATGACACCTGCCAGACCGACATTGTAAATAAGAATCGTGTTCTTATCTTGTGTAATCTTGTGTCTTTGCCTGGTTAAATAAAGGTTAAATAAATACATAAATGGTGGTTAGCACTGCAGCCTCACAATAACAAGGTCGCTGGTTCAATTCCCGGCTGGGGAGGGGGTCTGAACAATTCCAACAGTTCCTTCCTGTGTGGAGTTTGCATGTTCTCCCGTGTATGTGTGGGTTCTCTCCGGGTTCTCCGGCTTCCTCCCCCCATCCAAAGACATGATGTTAGGTTAACTGATCACTCTAAATTGCCCCTAGCGATGAATGTGAATGTTTGTCTGTCTCTGGTCCTGCGACACACTGGAGACCTGTCCAGGTGAACCTGTCCCTCACCTGATCATAGCTGGGATAGGCTCCAGCAACCCCCGCCACCCTGAACTGGATAAGCAGCACAGAAAATGACTGACTATGAATCAGTATTATTATATATATATATTTATATTTCTCCTTTTCAGTTGTTAAAAATAAATTTTCATTCATTCATATTCTATTCTATTCTATTCTATTCTATTCTATTCTATTCTATTCTATTCTATTCTATTCCAGTTTTGTCCAGCACCCAGTTCTTAATTTCTGGGATGTGTGTGACACCACAGTTTCCTTCCACATGTGAAAACGTGCAGTTCACAATCAGGTTGCTTTGGAACACCATCCTTTGATTCACATGAGAAAACACGGGAGCACATTTTCATGCACATGTAATCCACGTGTGAACCATATGTGGTCACATGTTAAACTCACTAAATCTGAGTCAGAAATTACAGAAAACCTTCTCCTGTAAAGGCTTCTTTTTGCCCTGTGTTCTTCCGCGTAAAACGATCATTCTTCGTGGCGCTCTCACAGCTCGGTGATGTGGTGCCCAGCTTGCAGCGCGATTTGAGTGTGCAGCACATATTTTCGGCATCTGCCTGCAGGACTGCTGCTGCTACCGTGTCCTGCCATCCTTACGGTGCTGCTGCAGAGCACAAGCAGGAAGGCAGCTATATTTCAGCATCAGCTCATGGCTACTCCCTCCCGATGCCTTTACTTGCCCTGTTACATCATGTGTTTAGGATATGCATCAACACCTGTTCGCACATATGGTCTGAATACTATCTGCATAAACAGTATTTACTCCTGTGAGTTAATGCCACCCATGAACAGACGGGGGAATTTAAAATGCTTGTTCAATGCACATGATATAACATCCACTCATGGGCTACCATGCCATATGCGTGTGGAAAAAACCACATATCATAAGCTGCTCTCGTCATCTCGTGGGCATTGTTACAGTCTGCAATATTTTTTAATTGAGCACACAGGATTTTTCTCTGACCCCTCAAATTGCACCTCTGCAAACTGCATTAGGTTTGTAATTAACATAAACCGTTGGAGAACACAATTCGTTATGTAATAATCCACTGGTGACCTCTGTGCTGGGAGGAGTGGAAACTCACTAGAGGCCTTTTGGTAACAATAGAATCAGCTTTTGCAAATTTCATTACACTGGATTCCCGTCTAATCACACTGTAATTATGAAACAGAGCTGGAACAGTTAATACTGTCAGCAAAATGATGCACTTACCTCCAACACATATCATTACAGCCTTTTGATTGCATGAAGCAGCAGAAGGTGGGTGGTGGGGGGGGGGGGGGGGTTCTTTCTTTTTATTTTTCCTTCTTCTGCTCAGCAAAACTATCAAGTGGTCATCAAGTGGTTCAATAATCCAACAATCTACAAGGACCCAGACAATGAGTTTGATTTTAACTCAAAGATTTAGAAAATCCTTCAAGTTAAAATGAACTACTTGGGATTCAGTGTTGCTGGTTCTTTCTTTTTTCGCCGTTTCACATGTAAATTAGCCAATCAATGACAGACTACAGACTTAAGATGATAATTTCTGCCCAGTATGCAGTAACGGCTCAATCCATAACATTATCTATAATCATCTGCAATTTTCAAAGCTGTTTAAAAATGAGCCCGTGAGAAAATGCTTCTTTCCCTCATCTGGTTTTCTGACTTCAGTGTTCCTCGATGCAGGATGGGGTTGGATTTATAATTTATGGTCCCGTTTGAAGTAACATTGATAAGGAAAGGTTTGAGTCGAGTACAGATACCTTATGACTGATCTGTGTTGTTTCAGAGACTGAAGTAAAGTGAAATAAAGCAATTTTTCATACACGTTTGTTTGCAAAGTAATGCTCAGGCCATATTTATTGACTAGAAGCTGATTTGCTGGTGATGTGTGCAGCCTATAAATCTTACTGTGAAGTGTAAGTTGACTTCTGCCTGGAGAATAACAGAAAGGCACAACAAATATCTAAAAAAATACAATAATGATGATGTAATTCTCTTACAGAGGCGAGACACTACAGGAAAAATGTAACTAACTGGTTTCACCATGAAACTTTCCTGGTTTATTCCTCACATCAGGGCTATCGTTTTTTGTATTGCAAGTTTTCTGAAATTGTATGTCTAAAGATGCAAATGAGGTGTTATATAGCCAAAAATGGGCTAATTTGCATACATTTCTAGGGAAAAATCTAAACGCAGGATTAAACCGGGTTCAAAGTTTCTTTTGAATTTTGTTCAAATATTAAAGTTAAACGTTTTTACAGAGGAGATTTTGGATATCTCTGTAGGTCATTTCACAATTTAGAATCTACTGTCAACAACCAGAAAAAAATAATTTTTTGGCACATTTTTGGGATGAAATGTTCCATAAATCAGGCTGTGAATGAGATATCAAAAAATCCTTCTGTAAAAACTTTTAGGATACAGTCAGGAGCAAAACTTGAAACTTTGGTGTCTGTAAGTGCTCCTGAAGTGGAGATTTTTTACCCGGAATAAGAAAAAAACTAATTTTGAGAAAATGGCATCTTTAGCTGCATTTTGACGGGATTGGGTGCATCAGACAAAGTATCATGAAATAAACTCCTAAAATGTTTATTTTTGACATTGTTTTTTTTACACTTGTCTGAAAGAAAACATGTTGAAGGAGGGAAAAAAAAACGAAAATCTCAAAATTGACCAGGTGATGAAAAAACTGGGTTTTTGCCTTAATTTAGAGTTTCAAACCAAATATTTGTTAGTTATAGTTTTAGTTTACAATTAGTTATGATAACCACCTAACTGTAAGTATTTGTAAACTTGTAATCCTCCTTTAGTATTTAAACTTAGTTTTGCTTTTAGATTTCTAGCTTCTGAGAGGATTCTTATATTTTTATCTTAGATGCATATAAATAAAATATAATAAACTATGTGTTGTATGGCAAACATGGGGCACATTTGTCAATAAAGTTGACTTTGACTTATAAAGTTACACACATCTTTGCATTTCAACATTTTTTCTATTTGATTTTTTTTTTTTTTTTTATGCAGTTATTCTGTCAGATCATTGATTGACGTGCTACAGCCCTTTAACTCCCACTTTGTGCTGCATTCAATGCAGAAGTGGGATTTTGCTTTTAACATTTACATTCACGGTTTTTCATTCCGATTAAAATGATTCTGATTAAACATCTCAGGTCAACGGTTTACCTGTGACGGGATCTATGCTGATCTGGTGTTTACATGTGATACCACATTTAATCAGAACTAGAATCTAACAGACGTGTGACACGCGCAGATCTATGAAAACATGACGTAATGTCAACACAGAGCATGCTCAGACTGAATGCAGTCCAACAACGCTCCGTGTCATCGTTTACATGACAAAACTTTACTTGTAATCGGTTCCGGGACCGGAATATTCCGCCCCTGTGAGACGGAGTGAAACTCCACCTGGTTTCAGACTGTTTATTCTGTGGGGTTTATATGGAGCATTTTTATTCAGTTTGGGCTTTTAAACCAGTTCTAAATCAGGATTTTAGGCTCCGTGTTCAGCTAATGTCATGTTCGCCAGGTTTGTGCTCCACTTCTTTCTGGATTTGTCTTGTCTTTGTTTAGGTCTGTCTGGTTTCCTATTTTACTTTGTAGAAAAGTTCATCTCCTTGGTTTTACTTGTCACACCTGCACCTTGTTTATAAGTATTTAAAGCCACATTAAAAAAAACCCACACCACCCGAAACCACGCCTTCAGAGCACGGGGACGTGTGCGCGGATGTTTTACCAGCAGGTTCACGATAACAGCCGAGTGGATAGCTTTTTAGATGCTAGTAAACAGCTGATGAACCACATTTCTAAAAGCCTTAACGGTAGAGTCCGGAGCCCCCCCACCGTTTCTGTTTGCAAACAACAGTATTCAAACTGAGCCCCTCCCTCTCAGGCTAATGGCCGCCTCGTTCTTCAGCCTATTCAGCTTCAACGACTCCTTCAGAGCTCAGAAGCGGATAAAAGCCAAACTAATATTAACCTGGTTTTCCAACGTGCACGATCTAAAGCTCTGACCTTTTCTTTGGAGCATCCGCTGTTTTTTTTAGGTTTTTCTTTTTATCCTTTGAGAGTTGGAGTGACTGGCGTCTGCTCCAATCATGAGCTTATTCCCACACAGCGTCATGTCCTTAGCTCTGTCATTGTCTGGTGATGTAAACAGAAATCTCCACCCAGAAACGTCCCGACCAGACCAAAGCAAAGCTGAAGAGCGAGTTACATGCTGCGTTCCATTTGAACTCGGAAGTCGGAAATTCCCAGTTCCGAGTAGGAAGTTTCAACTGGAACGCCCCCTTGAAGTCGGATTTCCCACTCGGAAAGTCGGACAACTCTCGCAGCTCCGAGTTCAGATTTAAAGATGGCCGCGCCCTGTGTTAGCAGTTTTAGAAGCTTCTGTAATGTTACATTTATTTACACTTCTTACTTATATTTTGTTGCATAAATCAATCGTACACGTTGTATTGGTTTATACAGATGTACGGGGAAGCTGCTGTAGTGTAATTCACATTTTTCATGTCGTATATGTGAACCACAACACCAGCTGTGCCAACAACGGCTAATAGCAATAGCCTTAGCAAACACGTTGTTTTGCTAGGTTGCTAACTGGTTTTCCGACCAGTGAGCTGGAACGCAAGTTGGTCGGGTGTGACGTCACCCCCCAGTTCCCACTTCCCAGTTCCGATGAAAATGGAACGCAGCAACAGACAGGAGGAGAGAGAGTTGCATTCAAACGCACCACTGCATGCGAGTAGAGGTCCAAAAGCGCAGTTACTTGCACAAGTCTAACGTTTATTTTCAGGGGGAAACTTCGGACTCTACCTTTAATCCACTCACCTCCAACTCCTTCTGCACTGTAAAAAGTCCACACTGCAAACGTCAACGCCTCCAGGACTTGGTCCTTATCTGTTGTTTTGTTTTTTGGCGCAGCAGCAGTTAGCAGTCTGTTAGCTATATTTGTTTACAATGAGCGGTGCACAGGGGGGTCACGTGGGACAATGAGAGGGGACGGACAGAGACGAGACATAAAGGCATCGATTGGTTCTTTCTATACGGTGCGAATGACCCTGTTCCTGCTTTCGGTGTGAATGGCAGAGGCTGGTCAGAGTTTTTACAGACCTGCAGCTCCCACACAGGTCTGACTGTTTCCTTCCGTTTGTAAAAACATGATGTGTTGATATCGTCAGGATGGAAGGAACGTTTCACCCAGTGGAACAAAAAGTGCTTCTGAACAGGATTACCAACTCTGGCTTTAACAGTTTAGCTCCTGGCTTTCCTCTGTACTGTTTATTGTCTAAGTCTTCGTGTTCAGTTCATAGTTTAATAAAGATGAAATCTTCTTAACCTTCATCTTCCTCCGAGTCTCATCAGTCTGCATTTTAGGTCCTTCGAGTCTCCGTTTCCTGAGTCCCACTCCTGACATTCAGTATGTATTTAGCTTCTCAGACGAGCACTGGACCCAACCACTGTGAAGAATAAAAACAGAAATCTGAATTTGCCAAAAACTTTTAAGGCTTATTTTAGTTAAATATTTATTCCTCCTGTGAAATGTTGTGAAAGAACTGTGTTAGTCCCAGCAAGGGGAGTCTGGACCCCTCATCCATCTTGTCGATGAACAAGTTATTGTATTACTCTATTAGCATGGACTCGTTGGTTCTAAAAAAACACATTAATGGTTAAAATGGGAAATAAACATCAGCAAGTTTACATCCAGAAACATTTCCTTTAAACCAGAATATTGCCACGGCTTTTATAGAGAAGCTGCCGGTTTAAAATCCGGGGGTATTGAAATAACCACCCCCGCACTTAATTACAAGAAATCTGTTTATTGCAGCATATGAAAAAAACTATAAATGTCACAACATCAAGATGCGCAACAAAGCCTCAGGGCTGCCTCAAGCATGAGCCCACAGCACATGGGTTACCATTACATTTCTAGTGTGTAGGTGTGTTCTGTGTGTACATGTGTGTGTGTGTACCACAGAAAGTAGTATAATACTGTAGTGTAAGAAATAGATTGAATGCTCAAATAAAGAGGTCACAAAGCAGAACTGTGAAGGTTAGAGACTGTATGACATTTAAATCTATTTCAAAAAGTTATCTTTAGTGGCTCCAGAGATTCGGGCTCATAAAGCCAAAAGCAATTTCACAAACTCAGTTTAGAATATTTCACAAAATATCTTTTGAGGTCCGATAAATTACCTGGTGCCAGTGAAACACCAGTCGGCATGCTGTTGAACTTTCCACCATGTCTGTCAGGAGGGGTGGAAATGTTAGTTACGACATACAGAAGGTCAACCACAGAAGATCTCGTCTTACATGATGTTGCCTGTTGTGCTTGTGAGCAAATAAAGCAGTGATCCCGGCCGTTTAGTAGATCGGGTTCAGGGGCAGATGGACGTTTTAGCCTCTGATGTTACATGAAGTTTCCACTCATGTTGTAAAGTTCGGTGGTTCTGTCTTCCTCATAAATGTGACCTCACAGGTCTTTTGTTTAAACCAGCAATAACAGTTTTGATATATTTTTAGAGAATAGACATCCTCTCGTGAGGAAAACTGTATGAGTTTATGTTGGAATGAGGACATTAAAACATGAATTTTTAGTTTTGCTTTGACCGTTTTCTGAAGTCACGTGTTACAACCTGACTCATGGATGCCAAAAAGCAACTAAAAGTCGTTTATTACTGTAAAAAATAACATGTACTCAACAAATTGTAGTGAGTGGGCAGTCGGGAAAATCAGTTATGTAAAGATGGACGCTCCAGTTTCGTCCTCATGGGGGTCCTCTCCCTCACCCCCCCCCCTGCTTTGACTGTGTTTGTGTTGCCATGGTGGCTCTCATGGTTTGGGTGGTCGGGGCCCTGCATGCAGCCTTACGGTGGTGGTGTGGGGGCTGTCCACCCGGACCTGGGGGGGTTCCCTCGGTAGTGGCCTGGGTGGGAGTGGCTCTTGGGGTGAATGGACCCCTTGGATATAGTTAAATAAAAACAAATTCACCTGAATATGGACTTGAACCCGGGACCCTCGGTTTAAAAGCCAGACTTTTCACCAACTTAGCTAACAGATCTGCCCAGACTCTCACAAGTAACCATTTCCTCTGTGCCTCTAATCTACCTTCTGTTCTGGTTGGCAAACAACCAATGAGGCGAGTTACCGCCACCTACTGGTAGGGAGTGTGAACCGCTGCTGTCATTTACATCGCACAATCTAGTACGTCACATCAGCTTCATTCTTACCCCGCCCACTTGTGATCGGGGTAATGAATTGTAATTGAAAAGCTACCAAGCCAAGTTGAATTGAGTTTAGTTGAGTTGAGCTGATCTGTGCAGGTGGAAAAGGGCCATTATAGTCCAGAAAATCTGGGAATGCATTGTGACAAATTTGTGTCGCACTATAATCATCATTGGAGAGCCACTGGAAAATGCCTAGCGAGAAACCGCTAGCTTACATGTGACTCGTTGGAGACCTCTGTTTTAGATGTTTCCCCGCTTACATTCATCTGGCTGAAATTATGGGTCATTAACGGGCTCAAAGAGAAGTTGAGGAGAAGTTGTGATGTGTCAGAGTAGAGAAACAACTAAAACCTGCAGGGCAGTGGCCCTCAAGGGCCACATTTAGACACGTCTGGCCCTAAACTCAACCATGAAGCGACATTTAACTCAGGTGCTGCAGTAAAGTGTTGTTTCAGTAGAGCGTTGCAGCAGGTTACGACTGAACATGATTCAGCAGCAATGGATTATCCGAGCCGTAGTCCCTTCCCTGCCAGCTGTACGAGCGCTCGCTCAGTGGACACTCCTACAGGCTGCATGATAATAACAACATTTCAGCTGCTTCCTGACAAACAGGCACTGTTGCTTTGCTTCTTCCTGCTTTAGAGTACCTGCTATCATCCCTTTAATATGACAGTTATAGATTGCAATTGCTTTAAATTCAATTCAGTGATACGTCTACCTATGGTTTTATCACAAGTGAATGAATTCACGACCTTGACAGAGGTGTGGAAGAACAGATTGGTCCATGTGCCATGTTGCATTTTCAAGTGGCTGAACTGCCAGGCAGAGCACTGGAGATTCATTTATTCAGATTCTAATAGCTGTGTGTCATATACCACCACATCCTGAATGATATTCCACTTTAATCAAATTGTGCGTCCCCTTTGGCCAGTCAGTGGTGGAGTAGAGCGAAGTGCACCGATGAATGAATCCACTCCCCGAGCTAATGCAGCATACTCTGTGAATGCATGAAATAATTGTTTGTTCTTTCTCTTTTCTTACCCTCTCTCTAGGTAAGTGAAACAAATTGCTCAAGCTGATTGAAAGTGGACTGCCACATTCAACATGGCGCCATGCTCTGGTACAGTACTCAGCCTTCATACTGATGGAGTCTTTTGTTTTGCTCTGTTAACAAACGTGCTGGTTGAAAATTAGATGGCAGAATCATGTGGACAGTTTATTTCTCTCATTTTGGTACGTTTTCATTGCAAAATTTGAAGATTTGAAGATGCATGAGGAAATGTGTTCTTTTTTTCATTTGCAGAAGTGTATGGTTTAGATTTGCTTCTTTCTTGTGATTCAGTGAAGACTGAGGAAGAAAAGGTGCAAAATAGTTTGAAAAATCAGTTGCCTCACTTTATGAACTGCTACTTGCAAATTCATAAGAGGAATGGAAGACTTGCAGGATATTGTTTCTGAGGTTTTAAATATGAGGTGATTCAAGGTTAAACAAAAATCTAAAGTATTTTCTAAACATTTGTTCTCTCATTTCATATTGTGGATAATTTTGTAGCAACAATCTGAAAGACTGAGTTATATTCTAACTAGAAAACCACTCGTAGAGTGCAGACCTCCATCACACAGCCCAGTTCCCCCCATATGACCCAATCTCATAATGATACAGAATCCGAAGGAGGTTATGATTTTGGTCGCGTTGGTTTGTGTGTCTGTCTGTCTGTCTGTCGGTAACTTTATGGAAAAAAAAGTTCTGGATGGATTGACCTGAAATTTTCAGCCCAAGGACGAACCCATTAAATTTTGGTGGTGATCCGGATCACCATCTGGATCCAGGAATGTTTTGATGGATTCTCTATCATTGAGATCGGCCACATTAACTCCATGCAAATGACCCGAGTGTTTGGTTAAAAAATTACAAGAAAGGATCCCAATGAGTTCTAGAATGTCTCCAAAGTTGATCCGGATCCAGAAAAAAGTTCCGGATGCTATGATCCCGAACACACAAAAATAAGGGAGTCGTTGGAATTTTTAACGCTGAAAGGTAACAAATGAAGATACAGACGTGCAACTAACACCGAACTGTAGCCAAGACTGCTGAGTTTGGAGTTTGTCAACGAAATTGATGCATCTTCAACAGCAACGGAGCTAGATCAAGAAGAAAACCGCCATTATGGAAATATCGATTTTTGGAAATAACTATTGAAGTAATGGTGATACGAGCATGATTCCAGATGCTGTTGGTATGTTTTTATGGTCAAAGAATCCAATGATGGAGATTAAATGAATGCAGGAGTATAAGCTTTGTTGTAAATCACAATACAAGGGGGACATGAGCTATGCAGCGGTCTGCGCTCTCCGAGTGCGTTTATAGTTCAAGATAATATTGGTGTTTGTATGTTGGCTACAAAATAACTCAAAAAGTTGTAAATGCATCTGGATGAAATTTTTGTGTTGATCGCGATCACTTCTTTGTCATGGCCAGGTAAGGCCATAAGGGCGGAGGTTTGTGCTAGTGATGCATGCACGTGCACCGATGCATTTGTTAGATTAGGCTGTAGTTGCTGCTTGATTACCATGCTAAACTCAGCACATACCGTTTGCCAAAAGCATTGAATGCATCCATATTTTTCACAGTTACCTTGACTTTCAACATGTCATTTGCTGTCCAATGAATGATTTGAAGTTTTTGGGTCATATGCTGGAAAATAACTGCAAGGAGGAGCCACAGATGCATCGTGCAACATGTTTTTCAAGAATTACTCCCCCAGCGGTAGGCCACACTATAAACAAATATGACTAAAGTATTTTTTTCAGTGCATACAGAAGGACTTGTTGGAAAAAGTCAGCATATAGTGTGACCATCCCGAGAGCACTTTAAATCCACTGAAATAACAAGACTGAAATGTAAAAACACAACACATGAAATATTCTAGAGCGACAAGAGCGACTTATCCCGATAACCAGGATAGCTCATGTTAAATATCACATTTTCAGTGGTGTAAATATTTAGAGCCTCAAGGTTTTAATATAATAAGAAGAAATTCACCAACATCTGTGGAAGTCTCAGAATAAAACTGTTTTTCTTTCAAACTTAGATTTCTCAGACTTTAGTTGACATTATTCGCCAGTAAAACAACCCCCACAACATGAAATCAGTATTTTACTACTGCAGGCGGAGAATACTCAAGCTTATTAAAAGTTTAAAGCCTTCATACATCAGGATCAAGAGATTTTGTCTTTTCATAAAGTTAACTGTCGTTTGTTCAAATCAACTACAGATTTCAAATAATAGAAATGAAAAAGAGTAAACTATCACAAGGTTGAGCCGTGACACTTAAAGGGACTAGAGGCAAGATTAAGAAACGAAACTCGCGACTGCCGCGACTGCCGCGACTGGCGCTTCAGGTACCTGCAGCCACGAGCCAAGCCGTCACGGAGCACAAACTGAAGCTATAATGTTGTTTCCTGCGCTTTTTTTTCGTAGTTCCACTTTTTAGTGTCTTTCAGTTGATCTGGATCGTTTGCTGACGGCAGAAGAATCCATAACTATCGCTTACAGTGTTTGAATTTACCGCGACCGTCTTCTTCCTGTATCGAAACTGCGGATGTAGCGTCATTTGACGTCACGTCCGCAGGGCAGCGCGGGAAATTCAGACACCGAATTGCAGCTTTATGCAGCACACAGCCTGTTCAAGGCAACGGAGAGAAACGTGGTGGAAACGTTATTTTTGGCATTTAGCGCTTCATCACCCATTAGTATTAAAAACACGGACATGCATGTTTGTTTTTTTTAAATTCCTGCCTCTAGTCCCTTTAAATACTGAGAAAAAAAAACCTCTCAAAAGTTTATATAGGATGGTTTTTTACGACTTTTATTAAACACAAAAAGCCTTAAATCTGTTTCTCTATAAAGTTTATTCAGTGAAAGCTTTAGAAAATAATTCATCAGGTCTTTATTGTCATGTGTCAAAATTTCACCATGAAAATTTTATTCTTTGTAGAATAAAATGATGAAATAAAATGTACAATGTTGCCTTCTGGAAGGTAGTGATGAGATTTTAGATTTAGGTACTTTTTTCAGTTTTACCTTTTTTTTTTATGTCATTCAATTTAATTGATTTTATTCTTTTGTTTTTTCTTAAGTTTTTACGCTGCAGCACTTTAATCAGCTTTAATTTTTTTAAAGTGCATTATAAATAAAATTACTATTGCTTTCAGAAATACTTACGTAAACTACAAGCGTTTTATTTGATCCATCCATCCAAGTCATTTCAGGGCAGGATCAAAGGGGGTGGGGGCTGGAGCGTATCCTAGCAAACAGCAGGTCAGAAACAGGGTCCTCCATGGACACTACACCAGCCCCAGTATGACAAGATGTTTCCCCCCAAATCCATCGAAAGTCTCAATTTCAACTTCAAAATTTGTCCCCAGACTCAGGAAGTGGTTGAAGCTAATTATGTTTCTTTCACTACTACATTTATAAAACACTATGATGAAAATACGACGATGCTCATCTCGTGGCCCAAAATCTCTTATTTGCATTATAATAGAAGCAGCACATGGTTACCATGGTGACAATAGTAAAGGTGTCTACCCACGTGTTCCAGAAAGAGGGGCTATTGGGATAGACGGATAACATGACGAGACTTTAAATTTTAATGTTTCCACTTTTCCAGAACCAACATTGTGTCTTTCAGTCAGCAGTCAGTCCTGCTGTGATTACTTTGCTAAACATTTCTAAATCGTTTAACTTCTGTCGGTTAAAGCTCTTCTCTCTTAGCTCTGCTGTGTTGTGGCTAAATTAAGACTCATGGCTCGATGAAAGTTGTTGCTGCTTTCTTGTTTGATTTTCCAGGATTGTAATCGCTTACGCAAGAAGGCAACATGTGAGTTGCATTCACTTCAACCTGTGTTTTAGCCACTTTGTTCATCAGATGTATGAGAGCCTGCAAGGCAGCTGCAGTGTTGTGGGTGGGCCTACTGGGCCCGGCCCACCCAGACTGCCAGTAGATAAGCACATAAAGTTAGAATAAAACAAAAAAAGCATGTTTGTTGTGAATATTTGCAGGCAAAATGCCACTGCAGGAAGATTTTATTTAGTCCGTCGTCACTCCGGCATGTCGCGCCACTGCGCTAAAAATACGTGCTAGCTCTATTTTTGATGGAGCACGCACCGACACCGCGTCAATTTCAGTCGTTCAGATCGAGACCAGACAGGAAATCAGACACAGATTCAGTGTAAAACATCCGGTAACTTTCTAAACAAAAGCCACTGTGCAGCTTTTAAACTGCTGAACTACCCGAACATGACAGCATCTCCGTGTCCACGAGGTTTCAGCGAAATAAGAAAGCATGACGCACAAACGTGGACAAAATGAACCATTTGTATGAGAATCACAGGCGATCTTGCAGTCCTCCCACGATTCCGTGATGTCACAGATCTAACAACAGCTGGTGCGCTCGCTTGTGCACAGTGAACGGTGTAAATGCTCACGCCGTGCAGGTTGTAGCAAAGCCGCTGCGCTCACCGACCCGGATTTTGGATTTTAGATTGGAAAGCTCTCCCAACAATCACCGAACAACATTTTGGTTTCAGAAATCCGTTCCCTCTTTGAAGACGCTGATAGTTTTGGGCAGTATATTCAGAACTGTCACATTAAAACCTCTTTAAGTTGACGTGAGGAAGCGTCTCATCCTGTTACAGAGCATTACTCTGCAGGGAAAACCGAAATCTCACATGCAAGTGAAAAAGCTTCAGTCTAGACTTGGATACTTTATTTTGAGCCTTTTTCTGTCTCCTGTGACTGTCGGCCAGTGTGTGTCACATCTCGCATCGGCTCTGAGCTGAAGTCTGCATTTGCTTTTTTATTTATTTATTTTACTGTCCCCACCGCTGCACTGTCATGCAGCATAATCAAGTTAAAATTGAATATAAGCTACCAATCAATGCAATTAATGGAGGATTAGAGTTTGTCTTGTGAGGCCACGAGGAGACAAATCTCCCAAGCGTTTGGTCATTACCCAGCCACTGATTCAAGCTCATGATAACGCTCCTCAGCTTGCTCGTTTGTGACAGAGGGATAGTTTGCTGTGTGGTCTGCTCATTATTTCCCATCAAATGGATTTCAGTTAATGAATTCCTGCACTTCTGCAAATTGCGTTTTTTCTTTTTTGATCTAGTGGCCCCAGATGTAAGGTTCTGTAACTCTGTTATGGATGCAGGATAACATGAGTTGTGTCCTTTGTGTGAGGTGATGTCTAGTTGTGCACCTTGCAGCTTTATAAGCTGTTAGGATCTGAGAACTGCCGGTGCAACGAGATCTCAGAGGAGTTGCATATTATTACATTGCCTTTTTATTTATTTATGTTTCGCATAACATCCTAATTCTTTTTTGAAATGGTTCGGATACAGGGGAAGTTTTGAGGTGGAAAATCTAATGCTACCACACATAGCAGCCTATATGATGTTAGCAGACTGTGAAATGTTGAAATTGTAAATCTGGGGAGAAACGGAACATGTCTGCCGTGGAAAACGCATCATTGTTTCACTTTTTGAGGCGGTTCTGTTTTCTGTCTTTTATCAGCCTCTGATATTGGTGTGCTTCTGTTTTCTCTGAGGCATTATGGCCTCCCCCAACAAAGAGGTTGCATCGGTTCTGCCTCTGGCCACACAATGAGAGCACTTTGTTTTGCTTTATATCAGCATCACAACAGGATTGAGCCATGAGTCAGACGCCTCTGCTGCACAACACAAAGGAAGCATTGTAACCCCTGCTCCGCTGCTCCTACCAAAGCGGTAGACGTGGTTTCCGGAGGTCCTAACACGAAATTTCTGCATCATGATTAAATATGGATGTAAAAATGAAATCATGAAAAAACAGCATAGTAACAAGTAATAAGAGGACTATATTTGAGTACACTGATATTATAATAATTCCCCTCTAATACAATATGCTCCATCGGGATCGCCATTAAGCTAATGTGGAAGGCAATGCTGTTGAAATGATTTGTTGGTATAATGAGCAGAAGTTAATTGAGTGGATTCTCGCCAAATTGCCAAACGTTGCAAATCACCCACCATAAGTCTCAGTCAGACGCGTTCAAACATGTGTCCCTTTCACAAATGCATTGGCAAGGCGGCTCTACCTGCGACACTCACTCCATTTAGAGCAGCAGTGCTGCACATGTGCTCACCGCGCTGTGAAAGACAAGATCTAAGAGTGGAATTGACTCTGGGATGGCCAGGGGAAAAGGAAAAACATAATACATGAAAAAAAAGACATGAATACTGAGCAGGCCTCTCGGTGGAAATGCTGCACAGCGGCCAAACCGGGTGTGTCACTCACGCACTCACACATTGTAGGAATCCAAATCAATGGCGCTTATAAAGCTGCTGCACAAAGACTGATTAGTTTTACCTTGAGAAGGTAGGAGCAGGAATACATTGAGCTAATTTGATGAACTGGAGTTTATTTTTCCAGAACACTGGGGGGGAAAATGGCAATCAGCTTAGCTGTGGCTATTTTGGGGAAATGGGAGTGTTATCGGGGGAAAGATGAGGCAGAGCCGAAGCAGCAGATATGAAGTGCATGAAGGGGTGATTAGATACACGATTATCAGCCATGAAGCCTCCGGATAGGCTCATGTTTGGCGACGACTCTTACTCAGGTGTTATAAATCCTCTTCATTGTCTCCGAAGTGCAAACAAAGAGCATCTTGCAGCTTCTCTCGTGGACGTCTCGGATGGTGGTGGGTACAGATGATGGCTTGTGTGTGCTTCCAGGTTACTTTGCAGTGTTTCCAGCTGACATGCTTTCTATTTTACAGTTTACATGACAATTCAGCCATTTCAGTTCCAGAGGAAGTACAGTGGTTGATTTATTCAACATTCATGTGATGATGAATGTGTTGGGTGCAAACCCTTAAGGGGGGTTCTTAGAGTGCACTTAACTCTGGAGTGGTTTTTTTTTTAGGAAGTTAAATATCCTTTTGTGGAGCTTTTTCTTAAATCTGATTTTGCCCAGTCATGAAATTGCAAATGTAAATCTGCAGAGAGGAAGTTACGTAGCTGTTTGGATACAATAAGAACAAAATGAACAAATTCCTATAAAATTTAAAGAACTAAAGCCGATTTATTGTCCGTATAGCCAGTCACGTTATTTAGATGTTTTACTCTCAGACTCCTCCAGACGAGGCTGATTCACACTGGAAACGCTACAGTCTGTGTGTGATTTCATCACATCCACCACTCCAACAGCAGCTCAGCTCTACTTACCGCTAAAATTCTTCACCTGTTGTTTTTTTTTTAGTTGAAAATGTTTTCTTAGTTGAAAATGTGGGCAGAAAATGTGGGCTGGAAATCAGAGTGATGGGTTCAAAGAGAAAAAGCCATTTTAAATATCAAAGCAAAACACCATCTTTATATCACATTTCACATCTTTCTCTCTTCTTTCCTTTTCTGTCTAGAACATCGTAACATCCATCCATTCAGAACTACATAGGATATATATATATATATATATATATATATATATATACACATACAATATATGTATGTATAATATGTACAGACTCCCTCAAAATTATTCATACCTACCGATTAAAGGGGGGAAAAAATCTGCTGTCAGTGAAATAACCTGAAATTGACTAAAGTAATCATAAGTAAAAACTGCATGAAAATCAGGACATTGATTTTGTATTGTGGTTCAACAAAAATTTTAAAAGCGAACACACAAAAAGTAAAACAAGTAAACAAGCATGATGGGGCTCCGAAGCTCAATTTCTTTTAGCAACACTTTGAGGCAGTTGCTGCAATCAGGTGTTTTCTGTAATGTTCAAACAGACGTCTACACCCGTTGACAGGTATTTTAGTTCATGGTTCATGGGGAAGGTGCTCTAATGTTTGTTTATTTTTTTCATTATTATTTCCAAGCACAATTCAAAAGCAATATTTAATTTCATGAAATTACAATTAAGTAAATTCTAATTTATTCTTAGTTTAATTATTAGGCAATAAATTTAGTGTTAGCATGTGTGATTTAGCTGAAATGACCCAGTAAACTTTGTTGACTGAGAACAAACCCGAAACCGTATGAAATCTGGTCATCCAGGAACAAGAAAGCACATAAATGTGAAGCTGGGCAGACTTGGAAGTGACCGGGAAAAACCAGGAGTTGTTTATTCTGGGAATCATAACTAGCTATATAACTGCAGGTGAGTTATGAGTAACAAGGAACGTGTCTGAACTTGGTGATGAAGTCGTAAAAATAACCAATGACATTTGGCATCTAGCAAAAATTACACGAGGTTTAATGATGACACTGATGCTGCTTATTTTTTAAAGGACAACATAGATGAGTATGAAATATGGACAATTTTAGGTTTTCGAGAGTGACTGATTGAGTAATTACAGAAGTAAAATATGTGTTTTTTGCCTGGCTGAATGTCACTGGTAGAGCCAGACAGAAAATTAATCAGTCACAGCTTCATCACCTCTCTGGATGTGTGAGAGAGAGCAACTCTGAGAGCGAATGTTTCATTTTTTTAAGAGAGAACGCTGTGGATAATGTCACATTAGCATATACCGTATGTACCCCTGAGCTGTCACTCTGTAAAATCAGAGGCATACCTGTAGAGTCATCCCTACACTCACTACACAAATATATCTGTATTGTAATGAGGAGTCAGCCATGTGTTTCACCACATCGGCTAAAATAACAGCCCTGTGTAAGTCACCTGGGGCCGAGCTGGGAAATGGATACATCAGCTTTAATGGAATACAATAGGTATGGTTCAGCCAAGTAAAACATGATGCGGTGAAAGTTCATGTTTTCTGCTGAAATCACACAAAATGTCAGAGAGGAGGGGTGTGAATGTTGCAAAATGAAAGTCTACGGCTGGAAAATCGCTGCTACAGCGGCCGAAACGAGCAAGTTGAACACTGCAAATTCCTGCTGGGAATATTTTCAGCTCCGTGATACAGCGAAGACCTCGGTGAAGGACTCGGTGCAGACTGGCATGATGATACCAGACTGAGGAATTTGTAAAACAACAGAGGAAACCAAGAGTAATATCTATCCAGCATGTGTAAAAGCTTTTGAAATAAACAGAAGTGGATCAAATATGTTCAAAATAATGAATATAAACTCAGATCACATTCAACGATGTAGGAATCCTGCTATACTGTCATGCTGAGGCAAAACAAGGAAATAGTGAAGTTGCTCAAGGCTACATTTTTTTTCACAAACTGACACTAAAATTAAAAACAACACTCACATTTGGTGTAAGTAACATTAATAAAAAAAAACATAGTTCGAAAAAGAGTTTTGGAAGAAGTTTAGAAAAACTTATCAGGTCCAAAATCCTTTTGTCAGACACATCTTAAATGTAACATTCACTGTCATTTAACAAAATCTCATTTAACACTTCATGTGGTCATGAGGAAATTTCTGTACGTGTGATATTCAGAGTCCAGCAGGGAGGTTGTACATTAGCACATATTTTACCATGAAAACAGCAATGAAGCTCAGCAATGTTAGCCTGGTGTCACCATGTCAAACTCGTCTGTCTTCTGTTTTTTGGGTACTTTCTGAGTATTTGGCAGCCTCACAGTCAACCTTATGAATTAATGCACAACTTTCCCCAGGTCCCATAAAAACAAATTTGAGATGAAGTTTTGGGAGCCACTTTTGTAAAAGTGCTTTCAGAGTTGCTTGAAAGTGAGCCTTGGGTGGTGGCGTGCACTCTGTTTTGGAGAATAGTGCTTTCCTCAACAAAGCGGTGAAAGCGCGACTTCTGTCACTAAAATGCATCTGTCAATGGCAAAGTGGCGTGAAAGAAAAAAAAATCTGGCTATTGTTACTGAAAGGCAGAAAAAAATCTAATAAAAAGCAAAGTGTGTTTTTGAAAAGCTTCAAAAAGTCTTTATTTTTTGGTGCAACTTTTGTGAGAGTCGGAGCTGTAGTTTTTTATATATATATATATATATATATATATATATATATATATATATATATATATATATATATATATTTTATTCCCTCAATAACATTCTTCTCATTTAAAGATGGTCTCTGTGTTCAAAATTGAATTCACTTTTAAAAACTCTAAAGTCCCCGTCATGGCTCTGCATCTGTCACGGAACAAGGCAAGTCAAGGATTAAAAGCAAAGTCTTTTTCATTAGTCTCGTGTGCTCTCTACTCTGATTATGTGTGCATGTCACTACTAATATTTCTCATATAGTTTAAAGTATCACCTCAGTCTTTGCTTGCTTTGGCAACTGTAGAAGATATAAAGGTGATTTTTAAATGACCTTTTCTTTTGTGATCTACAGTCGAGCAGATTTCCATGGCAGTTTATTGACAAGGCGTGGGATCAGGACGTGAGTTTGTCCATCTTCTGAGTAAACAGAAGATGACTTGGCTCGCTAATTGTGCAATTGCAGGAAGACGCTGTTTTTGATAAGTTCACTGCTTTTCATAAATTGTAGAAGCTGAAGGCTAATGTTGTCAATCTGGCGAAAATGATAGGCTTGAGTTCTCACTGCAGATTTCTGAAAACATCTTGTCAAGGCGATCTGGCAGTTCTCATATATGCCAGCAGGACAGCAGCGTCGGCCAACTCCTCACCACTTATGCAGAAAATTAAGTGGGTGAAATCTAACAAGTTTTATAATTATAATGGATTAAATTTATCAAGACATCCAAAGAGTTTTAAAGTGAATCCATTATTCATTCATGCTCAGCAGGTATGATGGAAAGCTACTCGCCACACACCTGTAACACCTGTGTTACAGCAGCCATGAAGCAGACTGATGCAAACATGGCAGTCAGTCCATGCCTAAAGATATACAGAAATTTGTGGCTCTTCAAAAACTGTAGCTAATTTTCTATCAAAGATATTTACCAAAATCATATACTGTCTTTCTTTCAACAGGTTCTGTAATGTTTGCGGCTCTAGATGAGTTTTGTTTTCCAGGGTTGAAGGCAAAAATGGCTCATTGGATTGTAAATACAGTAGAGATGTCCGATATTACCGGGGGCAGTGAGTTCAAACCCTGGTTGAGTTCAACACAAACACCAATATGTCTGGTTTAAAGGTTTTGGTTTAGTTACCAAGTTGTCAGAAGCATTAGAATTAGACACGTTGGCTAAAACCTGCTAGTATCTAATATATGGTAGTATCTGACACCTGCTTGATATCTGGCAGTCAGATGTCCAACATGAACTCTTCTGGCTGAGTTGAGGGATTTTGGGATCTTTTCACTCGGAGCAGAATATAGTTGTATCTCTCAGAATATGAAATTCAATCTCACAGTTGTCTGCATAGATCAGTATTGGTTGATATCAGAAATAAAGAATTGGACAATGTCTGTATATCTGATATCTGCAAAAAAACCCATATCGAACGTCTCTATTGGTGAAGGTTGCAGACCCATGAGTTAAAGGATAACTTTCTCTTTTTTAAACCTTTCAACCTTTTTTTTGGCAGTTTATTCGTGCATTTACTCAATGGTAAAATTTCTGTATCACTTTGACTTTGGGTCGCCCTCATTTGTCATATATATCCATATGATGGGAGAGACGGGGCAGCCTCTCTATAAGGCGTTATCTGCAGCACGACTCCTTCATTTCACCAAAACTTTCAGTAGAATGAACGAACCAATGAGCACTATTGTCATTTATGTGGATACAAGCCAGAGGGCCAATAAGTTGAATACAGACTCTAATGGGGCAGGAGTGTCCGGCTCCAGTCTTTGCGGGCCACAATCCTGCAGGTCTTCCACATTTCCCTGCTCCAACACACCTGATCCAAATTAAGGAGTCATTGTGCAGAACTGCATTGGCTGCTGGATCCATTTGATTTGAGTCAGGTGTGTTGAAGCAGGTAAACAGTGAAAACCTGCATGACAGTGGTCCTCGATGAACAACTTTGGACACCCCTGTAATAGAGCCCATTGCTGAGTGTAGCAGAGTTGACTGTCACCTTTGTTTTGGGGGAAAGATGGCGGTTTTGGTAAGCCCAAACATGAGAAGGATGTAATGTCAACAGAAGCTGATGGAGAAAATTCCCCCTGCGGGAGGTTAAACTCCGGGGGGGTAACAGTGTAACAAAGAAACAATCGTCTGTGTTTTCTTTGTAGTTTCTAGAAGAACAAAGGTGCTGTCAAATATAATTCAGTGTACCTCTTTTTATATTTTCAAAAGAGTGCACTGCATAATGCACGTTGGTGAAAAAGTGGGATTCGTCCAGACCAAGACCTGCCAGGGCTGAAATTTGTTCCCAGGCTGTATCTGGGCTTGTCATAATGTTCTACATCAATGATTTGTGTCGTGCATGCTAGTTTTACCTTCTATTTAAAATGCCATTAACTGCCAAGAGTGGGCAACTACCTGGATTATCTGGCGCTCTATTATGTTATTAAAATGACAGCATCTGAAGCAGCTTTTCATACAGCATGAAGAGGGAGAAGCAGTCAGACCAGCTATTCACTTTCTAATACAGTAGTCTGCAGAACTCAGGGATAGTATGAAGGTTAAAATCTTCCTCGGTGATGCAATTTAAATATTTTTCCCTGTAAATACATTTCTCTTATTTGGATTACAAACACCCCCTCCCAGCCCAAAAAAATGAGGCCAGGTGGATGATTTCTGTTGGGACAGCACATAACGGCCCTGTCCCGGTACCGACACTGAATCCTACGGCCCTGTATGAAGTGCACACTTGGTAGAAGTGCACGTTAAGACCACACCCCCCCTCATTACAGAGGTCACCTGATATGCTTAATTGGTCGTAGCTTTGGGCCTGTAGCTTGGAGTAAGACAACATGCGTAAAGAGGATGATGTGGTCAAAATACTCATTTGCCAAATAATTCTGCATTCTCTGTATTTCAAATATTTACATCTGAAAAGACCTTTTATTGCCGCAGATGGGGGCTCAACCACCAAATATCACTATTTTCTGCCTTTATGGTTCACAATGTCACACACAGCAATGAATTATGGGCGATAAAAGTGGATTGAGGGTGCAAAGGGGGGTGAGGCAATTGTCCACTTTTGAGAATGAGGACATACTAAGTACTTAAATCCATCAACAGGAACACACGTTCTAGTGGGGCAAGGGGGTGTGGGTAACGGGACAGGGCCCAGATTTCAAGCACCAAATGGAATTAAATACACCCACAAACTCGTGCATGCTGGACATTTTCTGTTTGTCAAATACTTTATTAATCATCACTGAACGAGAGAGATGTAACCTGACCCGAGTCAGGATTAGTGCAGTCTGCATATTTTCTTTAGACACCGTAGCTGAACTCTGAAGGACCGATCTTCTTCTTATCCTCATAATCACTGTCTTTTGAGACAGTTGTCCCAGAGTGCAGCTCAGAGGACAGATTGCAGAGACTGAAACAGAATGTAGAAAAGCAAAATAAGATTACCTTGAAACAGGCTGTGTGAGAGTCAAGGATGGGCTGAGCTCTTTATCAGCATCATAGACGAGTTAGAATCTCCTGATTAAAGCTGTGATGAAGGTAAGTGCAGACTTAAAACATTTGATTGATGTCATTGCTAACGAGCTCAATACAGAAGAGCAAATATAGTTGGCAGCAACGTTGAATCCATCTCTGGGGTTCTTCGTAACTCTGTACTCTGATGTGCTTAGCATACTTCTGTATGTGGATGGGTGGGGGTAGAAGTAGGAGGTGCTGGCACTTATTGTAGAAGAGCTATGGAGGCCTCTAAGAAAAACACATTGTTTGACAAGTGTGTGGCGTACAGGGTGTGTAGAGGTGATTACACTAAAAAACGTGCAACATTTTTCCTTCCACCACTGATTTCAGTGCAACGGGAGTCAGGTTGCTGCCATCATGTTTAGTATCGGCAACAGCTTAAAGTGCGTGTCATCATACCAAATGTCACATGTTTATTCCCATGTGGTAGGTAGTTCAGCTCATGACTTTTCCATGTTTTACTTTCCACTGCAAAATACTGAAATATCCCGTCAACATGGGCAGCATCAGCTTGATTATACTACATACTTTATTATTAATCCCAATTAGAGAGCCAATTAGGAAATTCATTCTCTGTATTTAACCCATCTGAGGTTGAACCTGGGAGCAGTGCAGCCAATTACAGCGCCAGGGAGCAGTTGGTGGGGGGTTAGGGACCTTGCTCAGGGGTCCGTGGTTATTGTAATGTAAAAATAATAATAGGAAGCAAATAACAAATATGTGAATCTGTAATTGGATTTGATTAATGTGCTCATGAATTCGTTAGTCATGCACACAAAATAAAATTTTTCGCATTTACATTTTAATTGTAATGTAAATGATGTCCAGTTATATTGGACATGTCTAATATGTAGATATAAAATAAGTTGGGGCTTTTGGTATCGGTTTTATCGTTTTTCGTTTTCAAAAAAAAAAAAAAAAAAAAAACATCTCATAGGATCTCATTATTCCGTTACAAAATCTGATGAAATCTTGTTTCATTAGGGTTGATCTAGCATGTAGAAAAGTCCCTGTTATTGTGGAAGAACTTCATTTCCCAGCATTCCTTTCAGAGTCATGTGACTACGGTGCAGCTGCTGCTGCTACAGACTGACTTGCTTTGAAGCTGCTGATAAAATGTCTGCTAGTATCTGATATATGGTAGTATCTAATACCTGCTAGTATCTGATATATGGTAGTATCTAATACCTGCTAGTACCTGATATATGGTAGTATCTAATACCTGCTAGTATCTGATATATGGTAGTATCTAATACCTGCTAGTATCTGATATATGGTAGTATCTAATACCTGCTAGTATCTGATATATGGTAGTATCTAATACCTGCTAGTATCTGATATATGGTAGTATCTAATACCTGCTAGTACCTGATATATGGTAGTATCTGATACCTGCTAGTACCTGATATATGGTAGTATCTAATACCTGCTAGTATCTGATATATGGTAGTATCTAATACCTGCTAGTACCTGATATATGGTAGTATCTAATACCTGCTAGTATCTGATATATGGTAGTATCTAATACCTGCTAGTACCTGATATATGGTAGTATCTAATACCTGTTAGTATCTGATACATGGTAGTATCTAATACCTGCTAGTATCTGATATATGGTAGTATCTAATACCTGCTAGTATCTGATATATGGTAGTATCTAATACCTGCTAGTATCTGATATATGGTAGTATCTAATACCTGCTAGTATCTGATATATGGTAGTATCTAATACCTGCTAGTATCTGATATATGGTAGTATCTGATACCTGCTAGTACCTGATATATGGTAGTATCTAATACCTGCTAGTATCTGATATATGGTAGTATCTAATACCTGCTAGTACCTGATATATGGTAGTATCTAATACCTGCTAGTATCTGATATATGGTAGTATCTAATACCTGCTAGTACCTGATATATGGTAGTATCTAATACCTGCTAGTATCTGATATATGGTAGCATCTAATACCTGCTAGTATCTGATATATGGTAGTATCTAATACCTGCTAGTATCTGATATATGGTAGTATCTAATACCTGTTAGTATCTGATATATGGTAGTATCTAATACCTGCTAGTATCTGATATATGGTAGTATCTAATACCTGCTAGTATCTGATATATGGTAGTATCTAATACCTGCTAGTATCTGATATATGGTAGTATCTAATACCTGTTAGTATCTGATATATGGTAGTATCTAATACCTGTTAGTATCTGATATATGGTAGTATCTAATACCTGCTAGTATCTGATATATGGTAGTATCTAATACCTGTTAGTATCTGATATATGGTAGTATCTAATACCTGCTAGTATCTGATATATGGTAGTATCTAATACCTGCTAGTATCTGATATATGGTAGTATCTAATACCTGCTAGTATCTGATATATGGTAGAATCTAATACCTGCTAGTATCTGATATATGGTAGTATCTAATACCTGCTAGTATCTGATATATGGTAGTATCTAATACCTGCTAGTATCTGATATATGGTAGTATCTAATACCTGTTAGTATCTGATACATGGTAGTATCTAATACCTGCTAGTATCTGATATATGGTAGTATCTAATACCTGCTAGTATCTGATATATGGTAGTATCTAATACCTGCTAGTATCTGATATATATGGTAGTATCTAAAACCTGCTAGTACCTGATACATGGTAGTATCTAATACCTGCTAGTATCTGATATATGCTAGTATCTAATACCTGCTAGTATCTGATATATGCTAGTATCTAATACCTGCTAGTATCTGATATATGCTAGTGTCTAATACCTGCTAGTATCTGATATATGCTAGTATCTAATACCTGCTAGTATCTGATATATGCTAGTATCTAATACCTGCTAGTAGCTGATACATGGTAGTATCTAATACCTGCTAGTATCTGATATCTGGCAGCCAGATGTCCAACATAAACTCCTCTGGCTGAGTTAAGGAAATTTTGGGATCTTGTCACTCGGAGCAGAATATAGTTTTATCTCTCAAAATATGAGAGATACAACCTCACTGTTGTCTGTATAAATCGGTATCGGTTGACATCAGAAATGAAGAGTTTGACAATATCAGTGTATAAGATATTGTTAAAAAGAAAGCCAATATGGAACGTTGCTTATATTTTATTAAAATATATAATCCGGTAACCCCTGGTATTGATTCTCTCTGAGCCATAAGTGGAGAAAAGTTTTGTAATGCCTCTGTGAGGTATCAACACAGCTCCTGTGAAATCTTACTTGAGATCATACTTAAAAAAAAAAGCAGCAGTTTTACAGTGACATGAACATGCCTCCATCTCTGGAGCAGATTCCTTTCCTCAGATTAGGGATGAGCAGTTAGAAGCTAAAATGTAGGTTCTGGCTTTCGTGATTATTTAGCTTTAGACAACATCTGAGCTAACAATGAACTCAAGCACAGCATCAAATCAGGGCTTTCCCAGACAACACAGCAAAGTGAGCGCCCACATCTGATTGTTCTGTTATGAGCATGCTAACCGCATTAAACAGATGGTGAGCGAAGGCGCAAAAATCAAAGGAGTCATTGTAGGAACGGTTACAATGTTTGCCACAGTGGGTAGAAAATAAGACACGGGACGAGTTGGGGGCGGTAATAGTGAAAAATTTTGTGCAAGGGGGTGAAGAACATACATTCTGTAACATATTGTTATGTGTTATGAAACTGAAAAGAGGCGTTAAACTGAAGAGCGGCACGTGTTCCACGTGGTTTTACCCACTGACATGCTTCATAGGAGCCTAGCCACAGGTTCAGATTCTAGTTCCAAAGGGAGACGGGAATAAAAACAAAGGTATCCCCCCTGCTTTACACAAGCCACACATCCTCTGGACATTGGCTCTAAACTGGTTTTTGCACAGCAATGAGTGAGGAAAAGATTAACTGAAGGCTGACAAACAGCACAATCATGAGATCTGGAGAGTTTCCAAGCAGCATGAAAAGCAAATATATGACGCAAGTTTAGCGATTTTCTTTCACATATCATTTAGAGAGTTAGCAAGTCAAATCAAATCAATTTTATTTGTATAGCACATTAAAAAAACAATGAAGTTGAATATGTGAGTTGAAAGACAAATCCTGGTCAAAAATGACTCCAAGATTCTTCATTGAAGTGCTGGAAGCCAAATTAATGCATCCAGATCAACTATAAAGCTAGATAAAGTCCTTAAACTCAGCATTTAAAGGAGTGATGACATCATAGCAATAAAAACTGGTTCATGTAGTTGATATTACAGCATATGTAAATACTCCAAAGGAAAAAAAAAACGTCACTTTTTACAGCGGGGGGTTGTTTTGACAGCTAGACCTCCTTTTGTCTGTAAAACAGTTGGGTGTGGTAATGATATGCAGCTTTACCCGGAGACCAACTTGACTTCATTTTGATTGGCTTCACCTAATTTTTGCTATAACCTTATTTAGAGAATCTAGGTCAAGCTGCGGTTGGACTTTGCTAAAGGCTAACTGTTAGCATCATGTACATTCATAAAGGCGACATGCTTTTGTTGCATACGGTATGATGTCATGAAGTGGTGGTTAAACTAGTTAGCTGTAGACCAGATCACGTGTCAGACTTGTTCTTGATTTCTGGACATTTTTTTCTGTTTAAATGATTATTGTTTGTTGCAGTTATTCACAGTGATGAAACTGCTGCAGGATTTCTCATGAGATGATTGAAAAAGTGAGACCACCAAGGATTTTCATGAGAAGACATTGGGAAACATGTCGTTGGGATCAGAGCTGAGTCAAAGCATGCCAGCCTTTGCACTGATCACTTATATGTTTTACATCAATACCATCCTGTGACATGGCTTTAATGCTTTTGCCTTCCATCCAGGTTAGACTGCACTGACAACCTTCAAATCAGCTCTGCTTCATGATGTGTTCATGAACTGTGTAACAGACCCCCCCACTAACAGCATCAGTGTTTATATGGCACATGATATATTAATCATCATGTGACAGCTGAATGCTGTGAAGGCACGACACATTTCCGTAGTGTTGTAGTACTCGAGATCGGTCTTAGTCTTGAGACCATTTTTTTAGGTTCTCGGTCTCGTCTTGGTATCGACAGCATTTTGTCTCGGTCTTTGCCATACCATCGCATACCGAGGTCTGGACCAGGACCTCAGTATTTATAATAAAATTAACCAAAAAACCATGAAGCTCAAAAGCATTTACCCGAAAAGACGATTTCTGTGCGGATTGATACTGAAATAGTGATTCTTCCCCGACCAACCACCTGTATTATAGAACTGATTCTCAAGCTAAATCTGATTTCACATTTATTATCACCGATGAACACCGTGAAAACTAACTAAATCGTACAAATAGGTTTGAACTAGGGCTGAAAGATATATCGTTATCGTAGCTATATCGAGATATGGACATTCAAGATATTAATATCGCAAAAGCAACTATATAAAAGATATAGATTTCTCCTGCGCTTGTCCTGCATGTAAAGCTCTGGAAGTCACAAACAAAACTGCACTTTCCACCAAAGTGCTTGGTTTTCAACGAACCCGTAATCATATCGTATCGTATCGATATTGAGATGTCTGGCATGAATATCGAGATATGAAATTTTGTCCATATCGTTCAGCCCTAGTTTGAACTACTTCTTCCGCCTGCCAAGGCGCAAAGCACCGCATCATCAGCTGTTCAGTCACTGATCAGAGATCGATCATCCACACAGCAAATCCCCGTTATTTTTTCAGACTTCAGGTATGCAGAGTAATTATTTCACATCAGAGATCATTAAGAACATCTTACCTGCAACAGTGATGCTTAGCAGGGTCATTATTGTCTCCAGGTTAATGTAGAGTTTATATTTACTGAACAAACTCCCCGTTTGCGCATTTGTGATTGAGTCTACATGGTTCTCACCTCATGCAGCGTGCGTGTTTACTTCAGGTTCGTTGTGAATCTGAATTTTGTTTGATTATAAACTTTTTTTTTAGTAGTGATTATATCATTTCATGTTTGTGCAAACTGTCTCATTACTAAACAAAATAGTTCTTTGTAAAACTTTTCAACATTGTGAGTATGATGATGATGATGATGATGATGATGACGCTGCAGAAATTTCAGATGATATGCAGAACTTATATAGGCCTACATATCGGAGTAGGCTACTTATACTGTTGTCATTAGTTCTAAAACAGACACTGAGATTAAAAAGAGACCAAATGACAGAAAATAAGAAGAGATTTCTCCCAACTTGGCAATAGTTAAAATTGATGTTTGCCAAAATTTATTAGTTTATAGTTTATTTAATTCATAGTGCTGATTTCAAAACAACAGAACAACGAATAATTTTTGTTGTCATATTTGTTTAAAAGTTAACTTTAAAAAACCCTCACATTTTAATGTTTTGTTATGATTTTTCTTTGATATTTGTGTCCTTGGTCTCGTCTCGGTCTCGACATCTAAATGTCTTGAACTTGTCTTGGTCTCGGTACTCCCTGGTCTCGGAAATGTCTTGGTCTCGGTTGGTGCGGTCTTGACTACAACACTACATTTCCGATCTTCATCACAGAATAATCATCAGTAAATGACTGAAACGTGGTGATTAAAAACCCCACCGATGACAAAAAAGGTTCAGTTTTGTTTAAAGTCCTAATGAAACTGTTTCATGCAGTGGAGTCGCGTTAAATATCTTTAAAGTTCACATCTCAGATAACATGCTGGAATAAACACCTACAGCTGATCCATTTTAAGCTCCTACCGCGACGTGCGTTCTCCATGTGCAGGAGGAGAAACTCCGGCTGCTCCTCCAGGAGCGACTGCCTCCTCCATCTCACTGATTAAACTCAAACAGACCTGCAGACCTCCATGAACTGCTGTTGGTTCTTACAACGGAGGAGACAATTTAAACCGGCCGGCGGCCACGAACAGGACGGAGAAACCAAACCTAAGATGTAGCTCACAGCCGTGCTGCGTTCAAGACAGCTGGGAAATAACGCGATCATCATCAGCCCAACAAGGATAAAACTATTAAAAGTACATGTGGGCTTCGTTACAAAGCCAGTAATAAAATCTATTAAATCTAGGATATTTTAGGGGGTTAAGAATGTTTCAGGGGCTCCAGTTCCTCTCAAACAGCAGAACAACATCTTTGTCCCTGGTAGAGTTTAAGGCTACGTTCATACGGCGACGATCAGAAGAGAAGACGCAAAAGTGGCGTCTCGTCTTAAGCTTTTTATCCGCGTTCACACAAGCATCGTCATGGAGAAATCTGCGTGCATACGAGGATGCAAGTGTGTCCGCCATGTCCGCGCGCATGCGTACAATCGTTCGTCTCTCTTCGCTTAAAAATCAAAACAACTATGGCGGCTGCAAGGAGGAACTTTGTGTGGACAGATGAGGAGGTCGAATGACTTCTCCAAACGACACTCAATTACAAGCTTGCAACGTGGAGATCCGCTGGGCTTAGGTAGACCGACATTGATGTTTTTCCTGTATTGTGTGACGTCACGTGCATGCCACGTGAGCACGGCGTCAGTCGTCCTGTGGGTCCACCATCATTTCTGCGTTTTGGACTGTGCAGACAGCGTTGCGCAACAGCGTTGCATCCTCAGAAATTCCACTTTGGAATGAGTTTTCAGATTTTTGCGTCTTCAACCCAGAATAACGCTGTTGCCGTGTGAACGAAAGGCACTTCTGATTAAAATATTTAGACGTTTTTACCCGCAATCGTCCTCGTGTGAACGGCTCCTAAATCACGGATATTAGTGTCTGATCCTGAAGTGGTTCATGTGTTTCTGACGCCAGCTCTGGTGGCGCTGGAGCCTCATCTGAGGATGCAGGGGGGGGAGGGGGGAGCGGAGAAACTCAGAGGATGCTGTCATGTTCACCAGGTAAACCAGGTCTGGTAGGGGGGGTGGGGCTGCCTATGTAATGGTTGGACACACTGAAATAGAACCAAACATGCTTTATTTCCCCTTTTTGAAGTTTATTACATCGTCTCACTGGGTCTGTGCGGGCCGGACATTTTGCTCTCGTGGGCCGGATGTGGCCCGCGGGCCGCTAATCAGGGACGGCTGATGTAGATTAATACACATTGTCCGATTGTAGATACTGATGCACTTTTTACACACAATAAAAATTCATTAGTTACATATACATTGTTACTGATTTCTGTATCTGCAGGAGATATAAATGCCAGAGAGAAACCATTACTGCACATCATTACATTCCGTCTTTTGCTCCCTGCATTCCTCACCCTGTACCACTTCTTCTTCCATGCTTCCATTCCTCTAATGACTGTTACGGTAATTGACTGGAAACCCAATGACACTCCTCTGAATTGTGTGCAGATCTTCCCTGTTTCTGAGTTACTTTGACGTTTTTCATGCCATTGTGTGTATTTCTTACTTTGTCTTTGCTGGTGAAGCAGTGGAATATTAGACTAAAATATGTGCAGCCTTCATCTTTTTCCCCCACCAAGGCTTCTTACAAGCCGCACTCCAACTCTTCTTCAGCGATGCATTATGCTGGATATTAAGCTAATACAATGCATCTCCGGAGAAAAGTGTTTTCTTGCTCAAGGGGATCCTACTCAAGGTAAATGTACCTTCAGCTTTGCCCAGACGCGCTTGACAGAATTAGGTGCAGCAGTTTTAACACTTATATGCAAGAGAAAATACAAGATGCCAGAATGAGTTAGCGTGGTGCTTAGAGGGTGGAGTGATGTTTATTTTGTTGCTTTTTCAGTCTCTGAAACAGTGCCGCAGCCCAGAGCGATGAATGGCTGCCTTCTCCGAGCAATTGGTTACACTAATGGATCAATTTAGCTCAGAGGAGAAGTGAAAAGCAGCCACAGCTGATACAAGTTTACTGCAAAAGTGCTGACAATTTCTGAGCTGATCACAGTGTAACAAAGTTAGCCGTCTCTGTAACTCCATATAGACTTTTAATGAGTTGAGTGTGTCATGTGTGTGTGTGTGTGTGTGTGTGTGCACCACTGTATATGTGGTTTGCAAGAGTTTGTGAGAAATATCCCAATTATCCATTTTGTATTAAAAGCTTCTGAATTTAAAAAAAAAGAAAACACTGGCATTGAAAAGAGGTTAAAATGGACTTGTAGACATGACTTAAAAGCAAGTAATAAGACAAAACCAATAAAAAACCCCATCATTATTTCACATAGACTCATTAGTCTCACACGAACATTTCATCCAAATTTAGCCCTTAGATTATTTATAAGACTATATAACTATATATGTTATATACAGTCCTCAAATTTATTCAAACCCTCCGATTAAAGAAAAATGAAATTTGTAATTGTAATTCAAATAACAAGAAACTAATAATAAATAAAGATTTACAAAATTACTCTTTAGTGAAAGAAAATATTGCTTTTGAATTGTGGTTGGAAATAATTATTTAAAACAAACAAAACTGTCCCAAACACATTAGAGCACCTTTCCCGTCATCAGTGGACCAACATACCTGGCGACAGGTGTACAAGTTGATTGCAGCGATTGTCTCAAAGTGTTTCATAACAAAATTTTAGCTTTTCTGCCCCATAATGCTTGTTTTGTTTTTTGTGCATTTGTTTGTAATATTTCTTTCGAACCACAATTCAAAATCAATGTCATGATTTTCATAGAATTTTTATTTATCATTACTTTTGTCAATTTCATCTTATTTCACTGACAGCTGATTTTTTTCCATCTTTAATCTGAGGGTTAAATAATTTTAAGGACTGCATTTTTAAATATTAAGCGTTGCTTTAAGTTCTGTAACGTCTTTGTTCATTTTATGCCAATGCTGATATTTTAAACTTTTCTGCCTGTTTTGGAAATGTCAGTGTTTAACGCTGAGCTCAGATGCTGCTGCGAGGCTGCAGTGAAACGGTTCGGGTATGTTGGCATTGAAAAAAAAAAAGCACTCACAAAGAAGCGACAGAGCTTAGAATATATTGTTTTTTTAACAAAGGAGAGAAATATGGACTTTTACGAATAGTGCACTGTATTTTTCAACAGTAAAATAGGAGAGGCCATCCTTTATAATAATAAGAAAAAATATCTTATACTGGAACCATAAATAGACACAGAAGGACAAAATGCACAAACACAAATAATAAAAACTCTCAGAGGCTTCGAAATGAAGAAGTGGAAGGACCACAAAAACATAAAATAAACAATAAAAGAACAAAAAGAAACTATTTTTCCTCTTCTTCTCATTATTACTATCATTATTATTATTATGGCATTTTAAAGTAATTTCTTGAATCATTTTCATTTTTTATGAAAAGTTTAATCATTTTGAGCTAGTTGACTGGAACTGTTCCTGCTGTCGACTGTTTTAAGTCTCGTCTCAAAACCCATTTTTATTCTTTGGCTTTTAACACCGTTTGAGTTGTTTGGTCCTCTGTGTCTTTTATCTTTTTAATTTATGTTTTGTCATTTATCTATTTAACCTTTTTGCCCACTCCTAGTTTTTGCACGTATTATTTTATACTTCATCAGTGCCTTCTGGAGATATATTAACTATCTATTGTTAATTATTTGTTCAGCACTTGAGAACAGTTTTCTTTTATTTAAATATGTTATATAAATAATGTGGATGTTTATAGCTGTGACAAGACACCTACATGCCCAAAATTAGCTTCTCTCGTTGAGATACCAAATTCTGTTTTTTTTAACATGGTATTAGTAATAACTTAGTTATTTATTTAATAACTTTAAAAAGAGACATAGAAGAACTAGCATGTGATTGGTCAGTGTGGTTAAGTTCCTGGCTGAAGGAATGAATGTCGGCCACT
>JALJCO010003403.1:0-45611 GCA_023101725.1 Atherinomorus stipes | reverse complement strand
ACTTCATACAGGGGTGTAGGGTTTAGGTGGGTACTGGGACACTTCATACTGGGGTGTAGGGTTTGGGTGGGTACTGGGACACTTCATAAAGGGGTGTGGGGTTTGGGGGTGGGTACTGGGACACTTCATACAGGGGTGTAGGATTTAGGGTGGGTACTGGGACAGGACTTTTGAGACAATCACTGCAATCAGGTGTTTTTGGTATAGTCTAATTAGACATCTGCACCTGTCGACAGGTCCACTGTTCATGCGAAAGATGCTCTAATATGTCTGGGACAGTTTTCTATAAATGTTTACTATGACTCTCTGTAGTAATTTGAATGAAATTTGAATTACTTTTGTGAATTTAGCCTTTTCTTTTTTAAACTGCTGCATCAGCTTTTCAAACGTTCCAAAAGTCAAATACAGGCATTGTTTCAGTACTAAACATGTTCCATCGTTACCATAGAAACTAATCTGGTGTAAATATTAGGTTTTTTATGGGGCTCCACTTCCAACACGGAAGTAAGATGTCTGACTTGTACTGATCCACGGAGCTCTCGACCACCTGCAACATGTTTTACGCCCATTTCATGACGTCGCCCCGGAAGAGACACTGATTCTGGAAGGTAACAGAATTGTTCTTAACACCGGCACCGGCAGCTCACATGGATGTTATCTGTAAACATTGATGGATAATCGGACTCCGATCGACTAGATTAAAACTGAGTGAGCCTGTTGCGGAGCTGTATGCTCCACCCAGAGTCTGATATGGAGTTTGAAGTACACGCAGTACTAAGCAGAAGTACGACACAGAAGTACCACAGAGACTCTGATAAGTAAGTAAATTAGCGAACAAATCATAGACTAACAGTTAGCATTGATCTGAGAGAGGTTTTCCCTCACCGGTGCTGTTGTCTGTCCATGAGGCGTTTTTATAGTAGGAACTGTCTCAAGTTTCAGAAGTAATCCCCGAGAAAAAAAATACCTACGTCCCACAATTATGAAGTTGTCAGGAGTGAAGTTCACACACAAAGTTGAGTTTTTTTCTGCTCCTGAAGTTAAAATCCAACCACTTCTGGCAAGTCGATTCATCCAGTACAACAAATAAACTCCCACGCTGAACGCAACCACATTTTTCCCAGCATGCTGTCCTCTAGAGCTAAAAAAACTCTTTTCTCCTGAATGTGGATCAAACGTCTGTTAGCTGATGGCTGTTTGTCTCCAAGAAATCATCCTGCAGCTGTTGGCTTCTTCCTCAGAGAGTGTGTATTGGTTAGGATTCTCTAACAGTTTCTGTTCCACAAAGAGGACGTCTTGCTACGATGCAGGACATGCGTGTTTGTGCTTCCTGATTGGTGCCACCTCGTTGCGTATACCGGTGTCAGTCAGTTATGTCCAGGAAGCTACAGCTTAGCCTGAATATTCATATATATACTCACATATGCACAGATGAAGAAAAAAACGACCTACATGTAGTTTTTATGAGGAAATAACACAGTAACATGCTGAAAAGCTCTGAAAGTCCATTTTTCATGATAGGGCTCCTTTCAAGGGACATTTTGTAAGAATTACTGCCAAAATTAAATTTATCAAACAAAACAAATAATGCACTCCTGTGTCTCACTTTTATAAAGCCTGTTGCATCAACAGTAACTGCCGTGTATTACAGTTTTTATCAGTTGCTTACACACAAAACCTTTACATATCACACTATTTCTAAACTTATTCACTCAAACCTCACAACTTCACTTCTCAAATCAGCAAAACCATGAACACATTTTCAGCCTTGACACAGTTTTCAATGGAGCTGTTCACTTTTTGCAAATACCTAGACACAATGTTTTAGCAAACACACCAAAATATATCAGGAAGTAACTCGATTTCCAATTTTAAACACAACCATATAAATGCCACACTTATTTATCAGTGCCTCTGTCCTCACAGGTGGAAACAATGACTGCTTTACTGAACACCAACCAATCACTGCTGGACATAGACCTATAAATAAGTCAAACAAAAGAGCTTTAGATTTAGAACAACAGTGTGTAAATGATAAACACAAGTACGTGATAAAATGGGGAGTGTGTTTGTGAGGTAAGACAAATGCTTGCTTTTGAAATGTGTTTATAATATTTTGAATTCTGTGTTTCCTTTGCAGTACATAGGGGGCTTTTTCATTTTGTGTGAGCAATAACTGGATTTGTGTGTAAAGTTTTGAGAAATAGACAAAGATCTTTGAAAATGTGTGAAAGCAGTTGAAAGAACACTAAAAAGCCTCAGCATCAGTAATTAAACATGTCATTCAATACTTCATCATAAACATTGCAAACTATCTCATCGTTAGTGAGTAGTGTCGCATGTTGCAGCTGCAATAATGAGCAACACTATCTAACAAAACTGAATTAAAAAAAATAGCCATCGGCTAATGTTAGCCCCTCTGATGACATCAGCAGGAAAAGCCAATGAACTTGTGGCCCTGCATCACAAATGCATGGTAATGATGTTATCTCATGGCCAAGCAATATCAAATCATGGTCACAGATTACTAACGCATGGGGAGGAGATAATCTGTCGCTGCCCTGCGTTGCTGATACATCAAGAACTTTCACAATGTCTGAGTTGTCCAAAATGAAGCCTCTCACTGAAGTAATGCTGTTTTTGGATTTTTCATACAACGGCCCATATGTGACTGGTAAAACTTCCCCAATCACTCTGGTTTTAAAGTTACTGCTTGTAAACAATTGTAAGCATCATAGATAAGAAGGATCAAACGTGTTTTGAGGATCTGTTCCACCCCACAGACCAGCAGATCTTCCACGGCATCTGTGCGCTGGCTCGCAGGGAAAAAAGCATTGGTGCTGTTTGTCCCTCACCAGTGGCCGTAGTTCCAAGATGGCAGGCTGTAATGGTGCTGCCCTACTGACTTACCCATCACAGGTATAAACAAATCTAAAATTTTTATTTACGAGAATGTGTCAGATTATTAGTGGAGGTCATAATACACCAATGATAACACATATAAATACACACATCGTTTTTGGCCAGAAAACAATAGAAAATGTTACACAATGTCCCTTTAATTGGAGGGGATGTAAACTTTCAAGACAACTGTAGATGTCACCGTGCCATCAAACGAGCCAGGAAAGCTGAGTTTTACGATCAGAAAGTGACGTAATGTGCCTTTACATCAGAGTGAAGGGGTCTCTGAATCAGCTTGGTCTGCTTGGATCAGAACTACCTCGCCCACCCTCACCAGCTACACGGCAGTATTATCAATGGAATACAACAGAAACCTGTACCAAACCATAGGATGATTTTCTGTAAACATTCACTCCAGCTGAGAAATGTAGTTGATTAGCTGGTGGAAGAAGAAGCGCTGAGACTCACCACAACCTGACCTTGGCCCCGGCTGAAGTAGTCATACACATCTTTTTAAGGCAGCGTTGGCACAGGCCCTGTCCACAGAGGTAGAAATGTACCCGTTACTGTCAAAGTACTATTCATGTATATATACATATATATGTGTGTGTGTGTGTACATATACATATACATACATACATACATACATATATATATATATATACACACACATATATATATATTGGCATTTTCTGTGTGACTGTGTGGATCATTGATCAGAGCAAGCGGTGTGCTGTGGAGACGCTAAGCTGCATCTTATTTCACACATTGGAAGGCAGAAGAAGAAATAGTTCCTACTTATTTGAAGAGTGTAGTAGTGTAGTAGTAGTAGTGTAGTAGGTTTCTACTGCATTCATCTTAATGAGAACAATGCAGAACATAATCTAGCTTGAGGATCAGTTCTAAAATATCAGTTGTTGGAAGGAAAGAGTCAGTATTTCAGTATCAATTCGCATTCTCAGGTCTGTGTTCTCAGGTAAATGCTTTTGAGCTATGTTATTTGATTAATTTCATTATGTAGCTACATAGCGGAAAAATACCGCAAGGTCCAGACCATGGTGTCTTCAATGGCAGCAACACGGGCTTAAAGGGCAGACTCAGCTTTCATTTCAGTATTCACATTCAAATTGGAGGGAAGTTTAGGAATGACAGGTCTTTAATGTGTAGCTGCCTTTTTCAAAAGTAGTTGGACAGTTAACTCTGAAGCTATTTTATGAGCTGCTTTCTTATTAATCCATCTAATCTCTTAGTCCACAGAGCTCTCGTGAATGTGAAATAGACCATCCTTTGACTAAAACTAAAGAAATCCATCAAAGAGCCAGTAGAAATGTTAGGAGTCACTAAAATCAAAGAGGTCTGAATGTCCATGAGAACAGAGGTGGATGCAGGATCGCCTCCCTAGTGATCAGCGCCGCCCCCCTACCCAAAGTGAAGCCCCAAGCCCCCCCTCAGGCCACTGTCTAGAACAGGGGTCGGCAACCCAAAATGTTCAAAGAGCCATATTGGACCAAAAAACCGAAAAACAAATCTGCCTGAGCCGCAAAAATCTAAACGTCTTAAATAAGCCGGCCGGCAACCTGTTTCAGCCAAACAGCCTTTTAGACCCGTTTCCTACAATAAAGAAAAACACTGAAGCATCAACTGACTTTTAACATTGATAATTAACTAAAACTTTAACGTTAAATGTGCTGTATTTAACATAAAAACGAGAAACAAAATTACATTTCCTGCATCCAGCAAAAACATTTTAAAACTAAAAAAAAAAGAAAAGACGCCGGGTTGAAGGTCACTTTTTTTTTTTTTTAATCTATTTTATTTGTTGTATTTATGTAGGATGGAAAAAGACGCAGCTTTAATCATCTACCAGCAGCAAACCAAACACGCTGTCCTGTCTGTGCCGTCATCCTTTTACTGGTGCGTGCAGTAAGCGGTCCACCCTAAAAATGAAATTACTGTTTCACAAAATATGAACATAGCTACGCAAAATAATCTGGTCAGCAGTGAAAACAAATAAATCTGCCCACGCAGCGCTGAACATGCTCAGTGCATCAGACACTTTTCTTCTCTATCGTCGGCCTACCTGCTGGAGAAGTGATCAAAGCGCAGCATGACAGGGTCGGAGTGAACAACTAAGCTTTTGCTCGTTTATTATTCACTTTGAAATGCCAGAACTGCAGCAACAGCACATCAGAGGATGCCCGGCTCGAGGCGTCTGTGGGATAGTGCGCCAGGAGGAAAGTTCAGCGCCCGCGGCACGTCCACACTCAGTGCGATATTCTTTGTTTGTAATTAATTCCGTTTTTAATGTTTAATTCCGTGATTTGTTGATTCACTAGGACTGTATCATGCTATGCTGCACAATAGCGGCACGTGAGCATGAAGTGCAGTTATTAACACTGATTGGCTGCGTAAAGGTTTTTGAGAGCATCATCATGCTGGACAGTTACTCTCCGTTTTACTGCAGTTACCTGCTTGTTGCACCTGACACTCAATGGGCTGCCGTGTGCAACATATAAAAACATAATTCCTCATTTCCAATAGTTGAGTTGGATTTTATTTCACGTGCTGCATTTGCAGTGCTCGGAGAACTTGGGAAAAGTGCGCAACTGTACATGAATCCCTCAGAGGGATCATCATAATCCTCAAATTTAGAATAAGGTAAGAAACTTTATTGTCTCTCAAGGGGACATTTATCTTGGTCTTTTAGAATCACCTTATTAAAGTGAGCCAACCAAAATACAATGTAGTAGAATAGTCATTCATTCATTTTTCCAATGCCAGGGAGCTGCAACAGAGGGACTAAAGAGCCGCATGCGGCTCCGGAGCCGCGGTGTTGCCGACCCCTGGTCTAGAACCACTAAAGATGTATGAGCATCGGTTTGGGCGATATGTGAAACATTGCTGAAGTTGCCTCCGACGTGCAGCTGAAGAGTTCACTGCAGTTTCTAATGACTCCACAGAAACATCCTGTTTAGGTCACAGACCAGTTTGGGTCTTCCAAACACTATCGTACATTTCATGATAGAATTGAGCTTTTCAGTTGCAAAACATGAACATTAATCAGTTCTTAGCAAGAAAAAATATGCAATTTTGATGCTTAATTCCACCTTAGAAAGGTGTGTGAAGGATGAAAGGGACTAGTTTACCAGAAATCCACATATGATTTTCCTAAATAAACTGCTGCCATTTTTTTTTTTTCTTTTTAATTGACACTTGCAGAGGAATTTCAGCTTATGGGAGGCAATCACCTCTGAAGCCTATTTTACCTCAATCCACTTAGAAATTATTCAAAGTAATGGACATCCATTGAAATGACACCTTACTTAGATTGAATATATAAATCATATTGATTGAGCATTACGTAAATGGCAACATGTACAACAGTAAAGCAGAAACATCCCTGACAATCATTACAGCTCATCTCCTTGTCTGCACCAGTAACTAATGAGTTACAGCAGTGAAGCACTAACGAGTCACAAAATGCTGTAGTTTCTTGTAATCATGGATACAATGTCATGTGAAATTGCTAGTTACGGTAATTTGAGCTGCAGCTGCAGACCGGCGACTGAGGGGAAACTGGGCGACATGACATTAAAAAGCTGCGCTCCCACAGCTGTCTTTCAGGGAAGTGATCGCATCATGAACATCAGGAACATCAGGAAGACCACCTGAGTCCTGATTGTCTCTCTGTGACTTTTAAACAGTAATAGTAAAATATTAGTTTTAAAGGGGCCACAGTGTGGTCACGCCACTCACGCGCCTACTAGTGCCAAGATATAATACCTTTTTTGTCAATACAATGAACCATCAAGTGGAGGCCCTCCTAGAAGCCTGAAGCCCCACGCAGCCTGCTGATCTGCGTGTATCTAGGGGCGGTGCTGATAGTGATGAACAACCTTTCTCAGCATCCACCCAGTGAAAAACATTCTCTAGAAAGTGAAGTACTTCTGGAGAAAGGGCGGCTGTGGCTCAGGTGGTAGATCAGGTCAGCTACGGACCAGAGGATCGGCGGTTCGAAACCCAGCCATGAGCCGTTGTGTCCTTGGGCAAGACACTTAACCCCTCCTTGCCTCCAGTGGGGGCATGGTTGTGAATGGTTCCGGTGGTCGGAGGGGGCCATAGGCGTGAAATGGCAGCCACACTTCCGTCAGTCTGCCCCAGGGCAGCTGTGGCTACATACATAGTTTACCATCATCAAGTATGAATGAGGAGTGAATGAATAATGGATTTACTGCAAAGCGCTTAGAGTGCCTTGAAAGCGCTAAAGAAATCTAATCCATTATTATTATTATAAAGGGACAGATGAAGCAGACTTTACATAATGATGGATGTAGTTCCTAAATCTTTTATAGGATATCTAAACGAAACCTGAAAGTCTGCACCGTACCACCTCCCAGCTGTGTTATTGTCCATGTATCTGTGGGCCTCGCTGTAAATAGAACAAGCCTGTGTGCAGTTGTGTTATTATCCATGTATCTGTGGGCCTATCTGTAGTAAGAACAAGCCTGTGTGCAGTTGTGTTATTGTCCATAAGTCTGTGGGCCTAGCTGTAGTTAGAACAAGCCTGTGTGCAGTTGTGTTATTGTCCATGTGTCTGTGGGCCTAGCTGTAACCAGAACAAGCCTGTGTGCAGTTGTGTGATTGTCCATGTGTCTGTGGGCCTAGCTGTAGTTAGAACAAGCCTGTGTGCAGTTGTGTGACTGTCCATGTGTCTGTGGGCCTAGCTGTAGTTAGAACAAGCCTGTGTGCAGTTGTGTTAGTGTCCATGTGTCTGTGGGCCTATCTGTAGTAAGAACAAGCCTGTGTGCAGTTGTGTTATTGTCCATGTCCCCCCCCCCCCCCCCCCCCCCCCCCCCCCCCCCCCCCCCCCCCCCAATCTGTGGGCCTAGCTGTAGTCAGAACAAGCCTGTGTGCAGTTGTGTTCATTGTCTATGTATCTGTCCCCCCCCCCCCCCCCCCCCCCCCCCCCCCCCCCCCCCCCCCCCGGGCCTATCTGTAGTCAGAACAAGCCTGTGTGCAGCTGTGTTATTGTCCATGTATCTGTGGGCCTATCTGTAATTAGAACAAGCTCTGTGTGCAGTTGTGTTATTGTCCATGTATCTGTGGGCCTAGCTGTAATTAGAACAAGCCTGTGTGCAGTTGTGTTATTGTCCATGTATCTGTGGGCTCAGCTGTAATTAGAACAAGCCTGTGCAGTCAGAACAACCTTTCACACCGCCTACACTCTTTTGTCCCCAAACGGCCTGCCCCTGCAGTTGTGTTATTGTCCATGTGTCTGTGGGCCTATCTGTAGTCAGCACAAGCCTGTGTGCAGCAGTGTATTGTCCATGTGTCTGTGGGCCAAGCTGTAATTAGAACAAGCCTGTGTGCAGTGGGTGTCCGTCCATATATCTGTGGGCCTACTGTGGTAGGAACAAGCCTAAGTGTGCAGTTGTGTTATTGTCCATGTGTCTGTGGGCCTAGCTGTAATTAGAACAAGCCTGTGTGCAGTTGTGTCCCTGTCCATGTATCTGTGGGCCTAGCTGTAATTAGAACCAAGCCTGTGTGCAGTTGTGTTATTGTCCATGTATCTGTGGGCCTAAAGCTGTAGTCAGAACAAGCCTGTGTGCAGTTGTGTTATTGTCCATTATCTGTGGGCCTATCTGTAGTCAGAACAAGCCTGTGTGCAGCCTGTGGCAGCTCAAACATGGTGCAGGTGCCCGAAGCCGGCTCAGTGGACAGTCAAATTTACGTCAGCTTCATACCCGCGTATCTTCATGGCCTCTGCGTTGTCTGGTTTGAAGAACTCGAAGCTGTTGTAGGAACGTGTGGCGTCTCTTCTGTACTGTCCAACATTAAACACTGTCAAAGACAAACAATCCTGTAGGTCTTCTTCACTCACAGCAAATATTCTAAAGCTTTTTATATTTACAAAAGGCAAAACATGAAACAACAGCAGGCAGAGGTAAGGTGGGGAAGTCGTAGGTTATATCCCCATCGGCTCTTTCCAGATCAGAACCTTGGATTTCCGAGAACCTTTCAGGAACCGGGCTGTTTTTAGGTATCGACACATAGGAACTAGGAACTCGGTCCTCAGTTCCTAGAACCTTTTTGCTCCTACTTCAATGCAGGGCCTTTTTAGGGTTCCATAGGAAATGTCCAAAAGCAATTATTTTATACTAATTTAATGACCCAGATACAGCTGCAAACCCTGCAGCTACTGCCCAGACACTAGTGGGACGGACCGTCCACTAAGGTGTCCTTGGGAGCTTTAACAGAGGTTGACAAGACGTTACGTAATCCATATGAGCGTGATGATGGGAAGCTGGTACGCTAGCTTTAAAACAGCTTTGAATGAAAGAGACGAGAAACCTCAGTTTTGTATCAGATGATCTGGGGCATTAATATGTCTGTCTCAGATGATTGTCTGAGACGGAGACACATCCATCCGACGGACTGACAGGTAGATGAACGGATGGACGGATGGACGGACGGACTATGGACGGACAGACGGACGGATGAATAGATGGAAAGATGGATGGATGTTGGACGGACGGACAGATGATGAATGGATGATGGACGGACGGATGGACGGATAGATGGATGGACAATGGATGGACGGACGGATGATGGATGGACAGACGGATGGATGGATGGAGGGATGATGGATGGACGGATGGATGGATGGATGATGGATGAACGGATATATGGACAATTGATGGATGGATGGATGCATGAATGGATGGACAGATGGACGATGGACGGACGGATGGAAGGAAGAATGGATGGATGGATGGACGGATGGATGGGTGGACGGACGATGGATGGACAGATGGATGGATGGACAAATGGATGGACAATGAGCGGACGGATGGAAGGACGAATGGATGGATGGATGGATGGATGATGGATGGATGGATGGATGGATAGATGGACGATTGATGGACGGAGGGATGGATGGATGAATGGTTCGATCGATGGATGGATGGGCGGTAGGATAGATTGAAGGATGGATGGATGGATGGAAGGGACGGATGGACAGATGGATGGATGGATGGATGGACAATGGATGGACGGACAGACGGATGGACAGATGGATGGATGGTCAGATGGATGGGAAGGGACAGATGGATGGATGAACTGATGGACGGACAGATGGACGGAAGACAGACGGATGGAGGGACGTATAAATGAATGGACCGGACAGACGGACGGATGGATGGATGATGGATAGATGGACAGATGGATGGACAGATGGATGGACAGATGGATGGACAGATGGATGGATGGATGGACGGACAGATGGACAGATGGACGGATGGATAGATAGACGATGGATGAATGATGAATGGATGGATGGATGGATGGATGGATGGAAGGATGGATTGGAGGGACGGATGGATGGACAATGGATGGATGGACGGACAGATGGACGGACAGACGGACGATGGACGGACGATGGACGGAAGGACAGATGGATGGATGGATGTTGGACGAAAAAAAAAAAAAAATGGACGCACAAATGATGGACAGATGGACAGATGGACGGACAGACGGATGGACAGACGGACAGATGGACTGACGGACAGATGATGGATGGATGGACGGACGGGCGGACAGATGATGGATGCATGATGGACGGAGGGATGGATTGATGAATGGATGGATGGAGGGACGGATGTATAGACGGACAGATGGATGGATGGATGGACGGACAGATGGATGATGGAAGGATGGATGCATGGATGGATGGATGGATGGATTGGATGGACGGATGGACGGACCAAAAGACGGATGATGGATGGACAGATGGACGGATGGATGGACGGATGAATGGATGGACGAACGAAAGACAGATAATGGAAGGATGGATGCATGGATAGATGGATGGACTGATGAATGGATGGACGGATGGCAGAGAGACGGATAATGGACGGATGATGGATGGATGGACTGGATGGACGGACAGATGGAAAGACAGACGCATGGATGGACGGATAAATGAATGTACGGGCAGATGAGCGGACGGATGGATGGATGGATGGATAGATGGACAGATGGATTGACAGATGGATGGACAGATGGATGGACAGATGGATGGATGGACGATGGATGGACGGATGGACGGATGGACTGATGGATAGATGGACCGATGGATGGATGAGAAAATGGATGGATGGATGGATGGATGGATGGATGGATGGATGGATGGATTGATGGATGGACGGATGGATGGATGACGGATGGATGGATGGATGGATGGATGGATGGATGGATGGATGGATGGATGGATGGATAGATGGATGGACGGACGGATGGATGGATGGATGGATGATGGATGGATGGATGGATGGATGGATGGACGGACAATAGATGGACGGATGGATGGATGGATGGACGGAGGGATGATGGACGGACGGACGGATGGATGGAGGGATGATGGATGGACGGATGGAGGAACGGATGGATGGATGGGTAATGGATGGACGGACGGACGGATGGATGGATGGAGGGATGATGGATGGACGAGTGGATGGATGGATGATGGATGAACGTATAGATGGACAATTGATGGATGGATGGATGGATGAATGGATGGACAGATGGACGATGGACGGACGGATGGAAGGAAGAATGGATGGATGGATGGATGGATGGATGGGTGGGTGGACTGACGATGGATGGACAGATGGATGGATGGATGGACAGATGAATGGACAATGAACGGACGGATGGAAGGACGAATGGATGGATTGACAATAGATGGATGGATGGACGGACAGATGGATGGATGGATGGACAGATGGATGGACAATGGATGGACGGATGGATGGATGATGGATGGATGGATGGATAGATGGAGCGATTGATGGACGGAGGGATGGACGATGGATGGACGGATGGATGGATGGATAGATGCACAATGGATGGACGATGGGTGGATGAATGGATGGATGGACGGATGGATGGATAGATGGATGGATGGACGGATGATGGACGGATGGAGGGATGGATGGATGGATGGATGGATGGATGGACGGATGGACATATGAATGGATGATAGATGGATGGATGATGGACGGACAGATGGACATACGGACGATGATAGATGGATGGATGGATGGATGGATGGATGGATGGATGGATGGATGGATGGACGGATGATGGACGGATGGAGGGATGGATGGATGGACGGACGGATGGATGATGGACGGTCGGACGGATGGATGGACGGATAGATGGACGAACGGATGGATATATGGACGGATGGATGGATGGATGAATGGTTCGATCGATGGATGGATGGGTGGTAGGATGGATTGAAGGATGGATGGATGGACGGATGGATGGACAGATGGATGGATGGATGGATGGATGGATGGACATAAGAACAGGTGATGGATGGTTGGACGGAGGCTGGATGGATGGACAGATGGATGATGGACGGACGGACGGACGGACGGATGGATGGATGGACAGACGGATGGATATACGGACGAATGGATGAATGGATGGATGGATGAATGGTTCAATCGATGGATGGATGGGCAGTAGGAAGGATTGAAGGATGGATGGATGGACAGACGGATGGACAGATGAGGGATTGATGGATGGATGGACAATGGATGGACGGACAAACGGATGGACAGATGGACAGATGGTCAGATGGATGGAAGGACGGATGGATGGATGAATGGATGGATGGACGGATGGATGGATGGACACGGACAGACAGACGGATGGATGGGTGATGGATTGATGGATGGATGGATGGATGGATGGGCGGAAGGATGGATGGACGGATGGATGGATGGATGGATGGACAGACGGATGGATGGATGGATGGACAGACAGATGGATAGATGGACAGACGGATGGACATACGGATGGATGATAGATGGATGCTTGATGGACGGACAGATGGACATACGTACAGATGATGGATGGATGGAAGGATGGATGGATGGATGGAGGGATGGACAGATGGATGGATGGATGGATGGATGGATGGATGGACGGACATAAGAACAGGTGATGGAGGGTCGGACGGATGGATGATGGATGGACGGACGGATGGATGGATGGACAGATGGATGGATATACGGACGAATGGATGAATGGATGGATGGATGAATGGTTCGATCGATGGATGGATGGGCGGTAGGATAGATTGAAGGATGGATGGATGGATGGATGGATGGAAGGACGGATGGACAGATGGATGGATGGATGGATGGATGGATGGATGGATGGACAATGGATGGACGGACAGACGGATAGACAGATGGACAGATGGATGGACAGATGGACGAATGATGGACGGATGGAGGGACGTACGGATGGATGGACACGGACAGACGGACGCATGGATGGGTGATAGATAGATGGATGGATGGATGGATGGACGGACAGATGGACAGATGGATGGTTGGATGGATGGATAAATGGATGAATCGTTCGATCGATGGATGGATGGGTGGAAGGATGGATTGAAGGATGGATGGATGGACAATGGATGGACGGGCGGGCGGATGGACAGATGGATGGATGGTCAGATGGATGGAAGGACAGATGGATGGATGGATGGATGGATGGATGGATGGATGGACGGAGGGATGGATGGATGGATGGATGGATGGATGGATGGATGGATGGACGGACGGACAGATGGACAGATGGATGGTTGGATGGATGGATGGATGGATGGATGAATGGATGAATCGTTCGATCGATGGATGGATGGGTGGAAGGATGGATTGAAGGATGGATGGATGGATGGATGGACGGGCGGATGGACAGATGGATGGATAATCAGATGGATGGATGGATGGATGGATGGATGGATGGATGGATGGATGGATGGATGGACGGAGGGATTGGCAGATGGATGGACAGAGGGATGGATGGACGAACGGACAGATGGATGGATGGACGATGGATGGACGAACGTACGGATAATGGGCGGAAGTACAGACGGATGGGTGGATGGTTGGATGGACGGATGGTTGGACGGACAGACGGACGCATGGATGGGTGATGGATAGATGGATGGATGGATGGATGGATGGATGGATGGACGGTCGGGCAGATGATGGATGGATGGATGGATGGATTGATGGACGGACGTATGGATGGACAGATGATGGATGGATGGTTGGACGGATGGATGGAAGGACACACGGACAGATGGACGGATGGATGGTCACTGGTGGTGACTGTGTGGCAGAGAACATTTGCCACACACGTATAATTCACACTCTGGCAGGTAAAATGTTACCATGCAGCAGCATAATAACAATAACTCGTACGTACTTAAAGAGATAACTTGAAGTAACCATTTTCAGATGATGATGTCATCAGACCCTTGGGGAAGAATAATGTCTGACTTGCTCCAGTTCTTTTAACATAGAGTCCGAATTTTCTCCCTGAAAATAAACATTAGACTTGTGCAGGTGAAATCCGTCTCAGACCTTTGGGCCTCTGCTCTCCTGCAGTGGTGAGTTTGAAAGCAGCTCTCTCTCCTCCTGCCTGTAACTCGCCCTTTAGCTTTGGTCTGGTCGGGACATTTCTGGGTGGGGATTTCTGTTTATATCACCAGCCAATGACAGAACTAAGAACTGTACTGCATATCCGGCACCGTGATGGAGAACTGTGAGGGGCTGGAGGGGTTGCCGTGGTAACGCAGTCGTGGAGGTATACAGTAGCCTTAATCCTCAAATCCATATAAACTGTTATACTGAGTGCTGTTATAAATTATAATACTTAATCAAACACATCTTAAAACGTTTCATTCAGCTCCAGATGTTAAGGCAGCCCTTTAACTGGTATTTCTAAGTTAATCCTGTGACATGCAGTGTCTGTCTGACTGCTACAGCTGGAAGTTCATCAGCAGTAAGGCCTCATGTATCTCGCAGCATAGCAGATGGTGCATCTACAGTAAAGACCAAGCCTCTGCTGCATCTCAGTGATATCACTCCTTTGCTGATCTGTGGGAAACAATGCTGGAAAGAAGAGTGGACACACCGTCAGGCAGTACCTTTGGTTGGAACACCGATCCAGTTCAGGTATCTGGTGAGCTTCTTAGAGATGTAGGTCTTCCCTCGGGCTGGCAGACCCACCATCACTATCATGGTCGGGGAATTGGTGAACTGAGGCACGGAAGCTTAAAAACACAGACAAACACTGAGTTTCAGCTCCTGCTGGAACGTCACGGCGTTGGTGCTGCAGGTTTCTGCATGAGCACGGCAGGAACCCCTGGTTCCACGTACAGCACAAGTCATGTACTCAGACAGGAGCGTAGGTTAGGAACAGAGTTAGACGAAAGAAATAATTCATCTCATGTCTGTTTGATAGATCACAAACAGCTTGTTTGTTGAGTGGATCAGCTGGAAAACAGGCTGATGATGTCACCATCAGCTGGCCCAGGATGCATTTATGTAATCTGGACTGCACGAATGCAGCATGACATGAGACGGGAGTCCAACCTGGTATGTGTGTGTTGTGGGATCTGTGTGATACTACTGATGGTGTTTGGGGCTGCACTGTCATTGTGACTGTTGAGGCATTTATGGCAGCTGGTGAGTCCAAGACAAATTTCCCCATGTGGGACAATAAAGTATATTGAATTAAACTGAATATAAATAATCATCTCAGTATCTCATTTCATTCTATTTCATTTATTTCATTTATATAGCACAGATATCTACATCCAGCTGGATGCCCAAAGTGCTTTACAGAGCGGGACATCAAAAAACATGTCTAAACATGACTAAAAACATAAACATATAACTTAAAAAGAGAAGAATTAATAAGACAATAATAAGAGAGAAAAAAGATTAAGAAGGAAAAGCTTGCACCAAAAGATGGGATCTCTTATTAAAGATTTAATAGCTCCAACACCCTCACAGAAGAACCACATGAGCTTCACATGTTCATGCACATGTGATGTTGGACCATTTGAATTTGCTCGTGCATACTTTAAAGGTGTCATAACGTCGTGTTTTACATCCACAATCCTTCTTAAATTATCTTCAAATGAATTTTTAATTATAGTTTGGCGGGACAAAAATTTTATGAGCTCATTTTAACCTCTTTTTATCCCCAACTTTTGTTTGTGGTGAGAATACGTACGAGAGTTAGACCTGTCTGTAAGCGCGTTCACGAGGCAAACGTCAAAGCTAAAACAAAGTTTTATCAGGACAGAGCAGGTGAAGGAAATGATGTCCCAACAGAGAAAAACGTGATAAAAACGTAACGGTGTGGTTGATGGAGAGGATCCGGAGTAAAAGGGCTGGACTCTGATGAATATAAGGAGCGGACGTCTGACGTGAAGTTAACCAAACACTGTTAGCTTCTGTAGCTACATTAGCAGCTTGTCCGCTCGTCTACCACCGTTTACTGGTCTCTGACACAAAAGATAATAAGTTACACAGCAGCAACACTTACCGACTGCACATCCTCACTGATAAATATAATCCACTGCTCCCTGATAAAGCTGTCCCTTCTGTCCACTCAGGCCGACCACGAGCATCTGTAAGTCAGACACGCTTCTGCGCAGGAGCCAGTGAAAAAGCAGAGCTCATAACAAAGACGCTAGCTTAGCAGCTCGCTCGCAGCCTCTCTAGTTCATGTCATAACAGCTGGTCATAACTCCTCCGTGGCAGGTAATCAGCTGCTTTTAGGTGGCGCTAAAGAGGCTAGCTTAGCAGGCTGAGGCGGTTGACGTCAATGCCAGAGGCGGGTCCAAATCGCGTGCTGTGGAGTGCGCGCTCTTGTGGCCGATTCTGGGATGAAGAGAGAGCTCAAGCTGAAAAACAAAGCCACTTTCACTTTCAGGAGTTTCTGGCACTTTTTTACTTAATTCCTACCCCAATACACGTTTTAACATGAAAAAGTGGGATTTCCGGGTGATGACTCCTTTAAAGGGACTAGAGGAGGAATGTGAACGAATAAACTAGCATGTCCCGTTTTTAATACGAACGGGTGATGAAGCGTTAAAAACCAAACTGAACGTTTCCACCACGTCTCTCCGTTGCCTGTAACAGGCTGTGCTGCATGACGCTGAGATTCGGTGGTGAATGTCCCGCGCTGTCCTGCAAATGTGACGTCATTGACGCTGCATCCGGGTCCCCGTCCGTTCTGATACCGGACGGAGATGTGGCGGTGGATTCAGACGCTGTAAGGATAGTTATGGATTCTTCTGCCGTCAGTAACGACCCAGATCAACTGAAAGACACTAAAAAGTGGAACTAGGAAGAAAAAGACTTCATCAGCGTAGAAAACAACGTTATAGCTTCAGTTTGTGCTCCCGTGACGGCTTTGCTCGTGGTGCAGTTACCTGCAGAGCCATTCGCGACTCTCATTTCTTCATCTTGCCTCTGGTCCCTTTAATCCTCATCTGTTAGCAGTGAGCAGTCCCTTAGCTATATTTGTTTACAGTGAGCGGCGCACAGGGGGGTGACGTGGGGGACGGAGAGGGGGTAGGGACAGCGATGAGACATAAAGGCATGGATTTGTTTTCCTGTAAGTTGTGAATGACCATTTCCTGCTGTCGGAGTGAATGGCGGGTTGGTCACAGTTTGACAGACCTGCAGCTCACAGAGGTCTGACTGTTTCCCTCCTTCATATGAATACATGATGTACTGATTCTGTCAGATGGAAGGAACATTTCACCCTGTAGAACAAAGTATTTCTGAACAGGATTACCAACTCTGGCTTTAATCCAGTGAGAACTCCAATTTTAGCCCTTATTACACTCAACTAAGACTTCCATTGAAGCGTGCCCATTTAAATAGTTTATGCTCAACTTTCTTTCTATTTAGTCATTTTTCAAATTCAATATTTAACCATTTCTGCTGTTTTCAAAAGAAATATTTAGTCATAATCTTTTATTTATTTGTATTGATTTGTTTTATCTGTTTGTTTTTCACTTGGGATTCTGTATTGCTTTGATTATTGACTATTTCCTCATTATTCTTGATGCGAAATCTTCCTCAAATGACAGGTTTTATGGGATCCCCCAGACTCCCCCATCTATCAGGTATCTTCCTGATTTGCTTAGCACATTCAGACACAACCAGGTGCCCATGTTCAGATACGTTCAGCAGCCAGCAGAAGTTATTTTAGCCTGGGTCATGACTGCAGGACTGTCCCAGTCTGACTCTGGTCCCCTCCTGCAGTAAATAAAACCCTGTTCTGGACCTCCGTGCTGCAGACACTGTGCAACAGCTCACGCTGGTTTGTGCTGTGAGCACTGCAAACAGATCAGAGTCCAGGTCATGGCAGGCTCCACACACATCAGGGGCCCACGTCAACGGCTCTCCACACAGAATGACAATAATTCAAACTTAAAACTGAGAAACTGTTTTAAAGTGAACCATAGTTACTTTTACTGAACTTCATTATTAGTTAGCAGGTTATCATCCTCCCCTTCATCTCCCCCGTCTCCCCCCTGTCATCTTCATCCTCGGTTGTTAGTGTTCATGATTAAGACCTAGATGGAGTTAAGACCTGTATGTTGTTGCAACCTGCAGCAGGAGCCATTAAATCTGGAACGTAGTTAAAATGTTTAATGAATGATTCTCATCGCTGGGTTCATGCTGGATAAATGTTCTGCAGCTGTTTCATGAGGATACGGCCCCACAGAAAACTCCGACACCTTCCAAAATCACAAATAACAAACATGAAAACAGGTGTGTGTGTACTCACAGCCTCTGCGTTTGCCCAGTCTGCTTTGCATCCGTGGGACCCAGGTCTTCTCCAGGGGGTTTTGCTTAAGTGTTGATTGGGTTTGTGGCATGGCTTCAGCTGCCAGGTCTGTTAGTGTGTGTGTGTGTGTGTGTGTGCGTCCTGTTGCACTGATCAATTACTGTGTGTTTAACAGAAGAACGACAGAGAGGAAGCTCTCCAGGTATGTGCACACATTTTGTACTTTCTCCTGTGGTGTCAGTGTGGGAGGAGCTTCTCCAACCAGTCACTTCATCTCTGGTTTAACAGATAATGAAGGGCTCTGATTGGCCGTTCAACCTGTTGCGATTGTTAAATGTCCAAATAAAGCCCACAATGATGCCCTCTATGGCGCAGAAGGGGGGCCAAAAATAAGACAACTGCGCAGCCGGCGGCGGCTACTTCCTTGTCGCAAAAGGCTACGTTTATTCCGGAGCGGCCCCCCCTCATCTCACAAATGATGGACCTACTGCAGTAACTGAGCGACCGGAGCTGGTAAATAAGAGGGCGGCAACTCGCAGAACTTGGCCGTTTATTTTAATGTTGATCGCCGCAGCTCATTGGATCATCTATTGTCCTGGATGCGTGTTAGCACCGGTGAGGCTTGCAACTAGCACGCCTCAGCTACTCACCCATTGGATTGTGTATTCCCTCCACTAACCATTAGCATGGATAGGCTGGCGATAGCACCGGAGAGGCTAGCGACTAGCACGCCTAGGCTAGTCACCCACTGGATTGTGTACTCCCTCCACTAACCATTAGCATGGATAGGCTGGCGATAGCATCGGAGAAGCTAGTCACCCACTGGATTGTGTACTCCGTCCACTAACCATTAGCATGGATAGGCTGGCGATAGCACCGGAGAGGCTAGCGACTAGCACGCCTAGGCTAGTCACCCACTGGATTGTGTACTCCCTCCACTAACCATTAGCATAGATAGGCTGGCGATAGCACCGGAGAGGCTAGCAACTAGTGTAACCTGGCCAGCCCTGGTACTGGCAGGTTCAATTCTTCTTCTCTGGCGTTGCTCTGCGTTGTGTTAATGACGGTCGAAACACTGGTCTGGTCTGGCACAAACAGGGCGTTTATTCTGTGAATTAACAAGAGTGCTGGTCAGGCCTGCAGGCTCGAAGTCGGATCACAAACACGCTCTCGGACGCCTCCACCCAACACTGGTGAATATCAGACGCATAAAATACACATTTACCTGTAAATTAAAAAGAGTGCTGGTCAGGCCTGCAGGCTCGAAGTCGGATCACAAACACGCTCTGCACGGGAATGGAAAGGCGCAGTATCAGGAACACATCAGCTCGATAAGCCAAGGTGCAACAGAACAATTAAAACCACTCTGGATATATCCTAACAGTGGCCATAAAAAGTCCTCACACGTATAGCTTCCAAATTAGTCCATAATTGCAGAAATGGTCCCATATGCAGAGCACTAACTAGACCCGACTTACCTCGGACGCCTCCACCCAACACTGGTGAATATCAGACGCAGCTGATGACGTAAGTGCACCAGCACGAGGGAGGAGGTGCCCGTAAGCCCACAGACCACACATGGAAATAACACCCGTAACCATGGCAAGTGGAATGACAGTATTAACTCCGTTACACAAGCACGCCTAGGCTAGTCTCCCACTGGATTGTGTACTCCCTCCACTAACCATTAGCATGGATAGGCTGGCGATAGCACCGGAGAGGCTAGTGACCAGCATGGCTAGACTAGTCACCCATGGATTATGTACTCCCTCCACTAACCATTAGCATGGATAGGCTGGCGATAGCACCGGGGAAGCTAGCGACTAGCACGCCTAGGCTACTCACACACTGGATTGTGTACTCCCTCCGCTAACCATTAGCATGGATAGGCTGGCGATAGCATCGGAGAAGCTAGTCACCCACTGGATTGTGTACTCCTTCCACTAACTATTAGCATGGATAGGCTGGCGACCAGTGAAATAATTTATTCACACGTTTTCTGACCAGTGAAATAATTTATTCACACGTTTTCTGACCAGTAAAATAATTTATTCACACGTTTTCTGACCAGTGAAATAATTCATTCACATGTTTTCTGACCGGTAAAATAATTTATTCACACGTTTTCTGACCAGTGAAATAATTTATTCACACGTTTTCTGACCAGTGAAATAATTTATTCACATGTTTTCTGACCGGTAAAATAATTTATTCACACATTTTCTGACCAGTAAAATAATTTACTCACACATTTTCTGAACAGTGAAATAATTTATTCACATGTTTTCTGACCAGTGAAATAATTTATTCACATGTTTGCTGACCGGAAAAATAATTTATTCACACGTTTTCTCACCAGTGAAATAATTCATTCACACATTTTCTGACCAGTGAAATAATTTATTCACACGTTTTCTGACCAGTAAAATAATTTATTCACACGTTTTCTGAGCAGTAAAATAATTTATTCACACGTTTTCTGACCAGTGAAATAATTTATTCCCACGTTTTCTGACCAGTGAAATAATTTATTCCCACGTTTTCTGACCAGTGAAATAATTTATTCACACATTTTCTGACCAGTAAAATAATTTACTCACACGTTTTCTGAACAGTGAAAAAATTTATTTACACGTTTTCTGACCAGTGAAATAATTTATTCACATGTTTTCTGACAGGTAAAATAATTTATTCTCACATTTTCTGAACAGCAAAATTATTTATTTACACGTTTTCTGACCAGTAAAATAATTTATTCACACGTTTTCTGACCAGAAAAAAAAAAATTTTCACTTTTTCTGACCAGAAAAAAAAATTATTTGCACATTTTCTGACAAGTAAAATAATTTATCAACACGTTTTCTGACCAGTAAAATAATTTATTCACACGTTTTCTGATCAGTAAAATAATTTATTCACACATTTTCTGACCAGTGAAATTATTTATTCACACATTTTCTGACCGGTAAAATAATTTGTTTGCACATTTTCTGACCAGCAAAATAATTTATTCACACGTTTTCTGACCAGTAAAAGAATTTATTCGCACGTTTTCTGACCAGTAAAATAATTTATTCACACGTTTTTCTGACCAGTAAAAGAATTTATTCGCACGTTTTCTGACCAGTAAAATAATTTATTCTCACATTTTCTGAACAGCAAAATTATTTATTCACACGTTTTCTGACCAGTAAAATAATTTATTCACACGTTTTCTGACCAGAAAAAAAAATATTTTCACGTTTTCTGACCAGAAAAAAAAAATTATTTGCAAGTTTTCTGACCAGTAAAATAATTTATCAACACGTTTTCTGACCAGTAAAATAATTTATTCACAAGTTTTCTGACAAGTAAAATAATTTATTCACACATTTTCTGACCAGTGAAATTATTTATTCACACATTTTCTGACCGGTAAAATAATTTGTTTGCACGTTTTCTGACTCAGCAAAATAATTTATTCACACGTTTTCTGACCAGTAAAATATTTTATTCACACGTTTTCTGACCAGTAAAATAATTTATTCACACATTTTCTGACCAGTGAAATAATTTATTCACACATTTTCTGACCGGTAAAATAATTTATTCACTCGTTTTCGAACCAGCAAAATAATTTATTCACACGTTTTTTGGTCAATTGTGTTGTGGTTTATTGTGTTGTGGTTAATTTGGTTGTGTTGTGGTTAATTGTTTTGTGTTGTGGTTAATTGTGTTGTTTTGCGGTTAATTGTGTTGTGTTGTGGTTAATTGTGTTGTGTTGTGGTAAATTGAATTGTAGTTAATTGTGTTGTGTTGTGGTTAATTGTGTTGTGTTGTGGTTAGTTGTGTTGTGATGTGGTCAATTGTGTTGTGTTGCGGTAAATTGTGTTGGGTTGTGGTTAATTGTGTTGTGTTGTTGTTAATTGTGTTGTGTTGTGGTTTATTGTGTTGTGGTTAATTTGGTTGTGTTGTGGTTAATTGTGTTGTGTTGCGGTTAATTCTGTTGTGTTGTGGTTAATTGTGTTGTGTTGTGGTTAATTGTGTTGTGTTGTGGTAAATTGAATTGTAGTTAATTGTGTTGTGTTGTGGTTAATTGTGTTGTGTTGTGGTTAGTTGTGTTGTGATGTGGTCAATTGTGTTGTGTTGCGGTAAATTGTGTTGTGTTGTGGTTAATTGTGTTGTGTTGCGGTTAATTCTGTTGTGTTGTGGTTAATTGTGTTGTGTTGTGGTTAATTGTGTTGTGTTGCGGTTAATTTGGGTGTGTTGCGGTTTATTGTGTTGTGGTTAATTGTGTTGTGGTTTATTGTGTTGTGTTACGGTTAATCGTGTTGTCTTGCGGTTAATTGTGTTGTGTTGTGGTTAATTTGGTTGTGTTGCTGTTATTTGTGTTGTGTTGTGGTTAATTTGGTTGTGCTGTGGTTTATTGTGTTGTGTTGCGGTTAATTGTGTTGTGGTTAATTGTGTTGTGTTGTGGTTTATTGTGTTCTGGTTAATTTGGTTGTGTTGTGGTTAATTGTGTTGTATTGTGGTTAATTTGGTCCTGCAAGTTTAGCCTGAAAGAAGAACAAAACTAAGTTCTGGCCTGTAAACTGGCGTGAATATTTCTGTTACTGGGGTGAATGCTGGCGTGAATATTTCTGTTACTGGGGTGAATGCTGGCGTGAATATTTCTGTTACTGGGGTGAATGCTGGCGTGAATGTTTCTGTTACTGGGGTGAATGCTGGCGTGAATATTTCTGTTACTGGGGTGAATGCTGGCGTGATTATTTCTGTTACTGGGGTGAATGCTGGCGTGATTATTTCTGTTACTGGGATGAATGCTGGCGATGTTTCTGTTACTGGGGTGAATGCTGGCGTGAATATTTCTGTTACTGGGATGAATGCTGGCGTGAATATTTCTGTTACTGGGGTGAATGCTGGCGTGAATATTTCTGTTACCGGGGTGAATGCTGGCGTGAATGTTTCTGTTACTGGGGTGAATGCTGGCGTGAATATTTCTGCTACTGGGGTGAATGCTGGCGTGAATATTTCTGTTACTGGGGTGAATGCTGGCGTGATTATTTCTGTTACTGGGGTGAATGCTGGCGTGATTATTTCTGTTACTGGGGTGAATGCTGGCGTGAATATTTCTGTTACTGGGGTGAATGCTGGCGTGATTATTTCTGTTACTGGGATGAATGCTGGCGATGTTTCTGTTACTGGGGTGAATGCTGGCGTGAATATTTCTGTTACTGGGATGAATGCTGGCGTGAATATTTCTGTTACTGGGGTGAATGCTGGCGTGAATATTTCTGTTACTGGGGTGAATGCTGGCGTGAATATTTCTGTTACTGGGGTGAATGCTGGCGTGAATATTTCTGTTACTGGGGTGAATGCTGGCGTGAATATTTCTTTTACTGGGATGAATGCTGGCGTGAATATTTCTGTTACTGGTGTGAATGCTGGCGTGATTGTTTCTGTTACTGGGGTGAATGCTGGCGTGAATGTTTCTGTTACTGGGGTGAATGCTGGCGTGAATATTTCTGTTACTGGGGTGAATGCTGGCGTGAATGTTTCTGTTACTGGGGTGAATGCTGGCGTGAATGTTTCTGTTACTGGGATGAATGCTGGCGTGAATATTTCTGTTACTGGGGTGAATGCTGGCGTGATTATTTCTGTTACTGGGGTGAATGCTGGCGTGAATATTTCTGCTACTGGGGTGAATGCTGGCGTGAATATTTCTGTTACTGGGGTGAATGCTGGCGTGATTATTTCTGTTACTGGGGTGAATGCTGGCGTGATTATTTCTGTTACTGGGGTGAATGCTGGCATGAATATTTCTGTTACTGGGGTGAATGCTGGCGTGAATATTTCTGTTACTGGGGTGAATGCTGGCGTGATTATTTCTGTTACTGGGGTGAATGCTGGCGATGTTTCTGTTACTGGGGTGAATGCTGGCGTGAATATTTCTGTTACTGGGATGAATGCTGGCGTGAATATTTCTGTTACTGGGGTGAATGCTGGCGTGAATATTTCTGTTACTGGGGTGAATGCTGGCGTGAATATTTCTGTTACTGGGGTGAATGCTGGCGTGAATATTTCTGTTACTGGGGTGAATGCTGGCGTGAATATTTCTTTTACTGGGATGAATGCTGGCGTGAATATTTCTGTTACTGGTGTGAATGCTGGCGTGATTGTTTCTGTTACTGGGGTGAATGCTGGCGTGAATGTTTCTGTTACTGGGATGAATGCTGGCGTGAATATTTCTGTTACTGGGGTGAATGCTGGCGTGAATATTTCTGTTACTGGGGTGAATGCTGGCGTGAATATTTCTGTTACTGGGGTGAATGCTGGCGTGAATATTTCTGTTACTGGGGTGAATGCTGGCGTGAATATTTCTGTTACTGGGGTGAATGCTGGCGTGAATATTTCTGTTACTGGGGTGAATGCTGGCGTGAATGTTTCTGTTACTGGGGTGAATGCTGGCGTGATTATTTCTGTTACTGGGGTGAATGCTGGCGTGAATATTTCTGTTACTGGGATGAATGCTGGCGTGAATATTTCTGTTACTGGGATGAATGCTGGCGTGAATATTTCTGTTACTGGGGTGAATGCTGGCGTGAATATTTCTGTTACTGGGGTGAATGCTGGCGTGAATATTTCTGTTACTGGGGTGAATGCTGGCGTGAATATTTCTGTTACTGGGGTGAATGCTGGCGTGATTGTTTCTGTTACTGGGGTGAATGCTGGCGTGAATATTTCTGTTACTGGGGTGAATGCTGGCGTGATTATTTCTGTTACTGGGGTGAATGCTGGCGTGAATATTTCTGTTACTGGGGTGAATGCTGGCGTGAATGTTTCTGTTACTGGGGTGAATGCTGGCGTGATTATTTCTGTTACTGGGGTGAATGCTGGCGTGATTATTTTATGTTACTGGGGTGAATGCTGGCGTGATTATTTTATGTTACTGGGGTGAATGCTGGCGTGATTGTTTCTGTTACTGGGGTGAATGCTGGCGTGAATGTTTCTGTTACTGGGATGAATGCTGGCGTGATTATTTTATGTTACTGGGGTGAATGCTGGCGTGATTGTTTCTGTTACTGGGGTGAATGCTGGCGTGAATGTTTCTGTTACTGGGGTGAATGCTGGCGTGAATATTTCTGTTACTGGGGTGAATGCTGGCGTGATTATTTCTGTTACTGGGGTGAATGCTGGCGTGATTATTTCTGTTACTGGGGTGAATGCTGGCGTGAATATTTCTGTTACTGGGGTGAATGCTGGCGTGAATATTTCTGTTACTGGGGTGAATGCTGGCGTGATTATTTTATGTTACTGGGGTGAATGCTGGCGTGAATGTTTCTGTTACTGGGGTGAATGCTGGCGTGAATATTTCTGTTACTGGGGTGAATGCTGGCGTGAATATTTCTGTTACTGGGGTGAATGCTGGCGTGAATATTTCTGTTACTGGGATGAATGCTGGCGTGAATATTTCTGTTACTGGGGTGAATGCTGGCGTGAATATTTCTGTTACTGGGGTGAATGCTGGCGTGAATATTTCTGTTACTGGGATGAATGCTGGCGTGAATATTTCTGTTACTGGGATGAATGCTGGCGTGAATGTTTCTGTTACTGGGGTGAATGCTGGCGTGATTATTTCTGTTACTGGGGTGAATGCTGGCGTGAATGTTTCTGTTACTGGGGTGAATGCTGGCGTGAATATTTCTGTTACTGGGGTAAATGCTGGCGTGAATATTTCTGTTACTGGGGTTAATGCTGGCGTGAATATTTCTGTTACTGGGGTGAATGCTGGCGTGAATGTTTCTGTTACTGGGGTGAATGCTGGCGTGAATATTTCTGTTACTGGGGTGAATGCTGGAGTGAATATTTCTGTTACTGGGATGAATGCTGGCGTGATTATTTCTGTTACTGGGGTGAATGCTGGCGTGATTATTTCTGTTACTGGGGTGAATGCTGGCGTGAATATTTCTGTTACTGGGGTGAATGCTGGCGTGAATATTTCTGTTACTGGGGTGAATGCTGGAGTGAATATTTCTGTTACTGGGGTGAATGCTGGCGTGATTATTTCTGTTACTGGGGTGAATGCTGGTGTGAATATTTCTGTTACTGGGATGAATGCTGGCGTGATTATTTCTGTTACTGGGATGAATGCTGGCGTGATTATTTCTGTTACTGGGGTGAATGCTGGCGTGATTATTTCTGTTACTGGGATGAATGCTGGCGTGAATATTTCTGTTACTGGGATGAATGCTGGCGTGATTATTTCTGTTACTGGGATGAATGCTGGCGTGATTATTTCTGTTACTGGGATGAATGCTGGCGTGAATATTTCTGTTACTGGGGTGAATGCTGGCGTGAATAATTCTGTTACTGGGGTGAATGCTGGCGTGAATATTTCTGTTACTGGGGTGAATGCTGGCGTGAATATTTCTGTTACTGGGGTGAATGCTGGCGTCATTGTTTCTGTTACTGGGGTGAATGCTGGCGTGATTATTTCTGTTACTGGGGTGAATGCTGGCGTGATTATTTCTGTTACTGGGGTGAATGCTGGCGTGATTATTTCTGTTACTGGGGTGAATGCTGGAGTGAATGTTTCTGTTACTGGGGTGAATGCTGGCGTGAATAGTTCTGTTACTGGGGTAAATGCTGGCGTGATTATTTCTGTTACTGGGGTGAATGCTGGCGTGATTATTTCTGTTACTGGGGTGAATGCTGGAGTGAATGTTTCTGTTACTGGGGTGAATGCTGGCGTGAATATTTCTGTTACTGGGGTGAATGCTGGCGTTAATGTTTCTGTTACTGGGGTGAATGCTGGCGTGAATATTTCTGTTACTGGGGTGAATGCTGGCGTGATTGTTTCTGTTACTGGGGTGAATGCTGGCGTGAATGTTTTTGTTACTGGGATGAATGCTGGCGTGATTATTTCTGTTACTGGGGTGAATGCTGGCGTGAATATTTCTGTTACTGGGGTGAATGCTGGCGTGAATATTTCTGTTACTGGGGTGAATGCTGGCGTGATTATTTCTGTTACTGGGGTGAATGCTGGCGTGAATATTTCTGTTACTGGGGTGAATGCTGGCGTGAATATTTCTTTTACTGGGGTGAATGCTGGCGTGATTATTTCTGTTACTGGTGTGAATGCTGGCGTGAATAGTTCTGTTACTGGGGTGAATGCTGGCGTGAATATTTCTGTTACTGGGGTGAATGCTGGCGTGATTATTTCTGTTACTGGTGTGAATGCTGGCGTGAATATTTCTGTTACTGGGGTGAATGCTGGCGTGAATATTTCTTTTACTGGGGTGAATGCTGGCGTGATTATTTCTGTTACTGGGGTGAATGCTGGCGTGAATATTTCTGTTACTGGGGTGAATGCTGGCGTGATTATTTCTGTTACTGGGGTGAATGCTGGCGTGAATATTTCTGTTACTGGGGTGAATGCTGGCGTGAATATTTCTGTTACTGGGGTGAATGCTGGCGTGATTATTTCTGTTACTGGGGTGAATGCTGGCGTGAATGTTTCTGTTACTGGGGTGAATGCTGGAGTGAATATTTCTGTTACTGGGGTGAATGCTGGAGTGAATATTTCTGTTACTGGGGTGAATGCTGGCGTGAATATTTCTGTTACTGGGGTGAATGCTGGCGTGAATATTTCTGTTACTGGGGTGAATGCTGGCGTGATTGTTTCTGTTACTGGGGTGAATGCTGGCGTGATTATTTCTGTTACTGGGGTGAATGCTGGCGTGAATATTTCTGTTACTGGGGTGAATGCTGGCGTGATTATTTCTGTTACTGGGATGAATGCTGGCGTGAATATTTCTGTTACTGGGATGAATGCTGGCGTGATTATTTCTGTTACTGGGATGAATGCTGGCGTGATTATTTCTGTTACTGGGATGAATGCTGGCGTGAATATTTCTGTTACTGGGATGAATGCTGGCGTGATTATTTCTGTTACTGGGATGAATGCTGGCGTGATTATTTCTGTTACTGGGATGAATGCTGGCGTGAATATTTCTGTTACTGGGATGAATGCTGGCGTGATTATTTCTGTTACTGGGGTGAATGCTGGCGTGATTATTTCTGTTACTGGGGTGAATGCTGGCGTGATTATTTCTGTTACTGGGGTGAATGCTGGAGTGAATGTTTCTGTTACTGGGGTGAATGCTGGCGTGAATAGTTCTGTTACTGGGGTAAATGCTGGCGTGATTATTTCTGTTACTGGGGTGAATGCTGGCGTGATTATTTCTGTTACTGGGGTGAATGCTGGAGTGAATGTTTCTGTTACTGGGGTGAATGCTGGCGTGAATATTTCTGTTACTGGGGGTGAATGCTGGCGTTAATGTTTCTGTTACTGGGGTGAATGCTGGCGTGAATATTTCTGTTACTGGGGTGAATGCTGGCGTGATTGTTTCTGTTACTGGGGTGAATGCTGGCGTGAATGTTTTTGTTACTGGGATGAATGCTGGCGTGATTATTTCTGTTACTGGGGTGAATGCTGGCGTGAATATTTCTGTTACTGGGGTGAATGCTGGCGTGAATATTTCTGTTACTGGGGTGAATGCTGGCGTGATTATTTCTGTTACTGGGGTGAATGCTGGCGTGAATATTTCTGTTACTGGGGTGAATGCTGGCGTGAATATTTCTTTTACTGGGGTGAATGCTGGCGTGATTATTTCTGTTACTGGTGTGAATGCTGGCGTGAATAGTTCTGTTACTGGGGTGAATGCTGGCGTGAATATTTCTGTTACTGGGGTGAATGCTGGCGTGATTATTTCTGTTACTGGTGTGAATGCTGGCGTGAATATTTCTGTTACTGGGGTGAATGCTGGCGTGAATATTTCTTTTACTGGGGTGAATGCTGGCGTGATTATTTCTGTTACTGGGGTGAATGCTGGCGTGAATATTTCTGTTACTGGGGTGAATGCTGGCGTGATTATTTCTGTTACTGGGGTGAATGCTGGCGTGATTATTTCTGTTACTGGGATGAATGCTGGCGTGAATGTTTCTGTTACTGGGGTGAATGCTGGCGTGATTATTTCTGTTACTGGGATGAATGCTGGCGTGAATGTTTCTGTTACTGGGGTGAATGCTGGCGTGATTATTTCTGTTACTGGGATGAATGCTGGCGTGATTATTTCTGTTACTGGGGTGAATGCTGGCGTGAATGTTTCTGTTACTGGGGTGAATGCTGGCGTGAATATTTCTGTTACTGGGGTGAATGCTGGCGTGAATATTTCTGTTACTGGGGTGAATGCTGGCGTGATTATTTCTGTTACTGGGGTGAATGCTGGCGTGAATGTTTCTGTTACTGGGGTGAATGCTGGAGTGAATATTTCTGTTACTGGGGTGAATGCTGGAGTGAATATTTCTGTTACTGGGGTGAATGCTGGCGTGAATATTTCTGTTACTGGGGTGAATGCTGGCGTGAATATTTCTGTTACTGGGGTGAATGCTGGCGTGATTGTTTCTGTTACTGGGGTGAATGCTGGCGTGATTATTTCTGTTACTGGGGTGAATGCTGGTGTGAATATTTCTGTTACTGGGATGAATGCTGGCGTGATTATTTCTGTTACTGGGATGAATGCTGGCGTGATTATTTCTGTTACTGGGGTGAATGCTGGCGTGATTATTTCTGTTACTGGGATGAATGCTGGCGTGAATATTTCTGTTACTGGGATGAATGCTGGCGTGATTATTTCTGTTACTGGGATGAATGCTGACGTGATTATTTCTGTTACTGGGATGAATGCTGGCGTGAATATTTCTGTTACTGGGATGAATGCTGGCGTGATTATTTCTGTTACTGGGATGAATGCTGGCGTGATTATTTCTGTTACTGGGATGAATGCTGGCGTGAATATTTCTGTTACTGGGATGAATGCTGGCGTGATTGTTTCTGTTACTGGGATGAATGCTGGCGTGATTATTTCTGTTACTGGGGTGAATGCTGGCGTGAATATTTCTGTTACTGGGGTGAATGCTGGCGTGAATATTTCTGTTACTGGGGTGAATGCTGGCGTGAATATTTCTGTTACTGGGGTGAATGCTGGCGTGAATGTTTCTGTTACTGGGGTGAATGCTGGCGTGAATGTTTCTGTTACTGGGATGAATGCTGGCGTGAATATTTCTGTTACTGGGGTGAATGCTGGCGTGAATATTTCTGTTACTGGGGTGAATGCTGGCGTGAATATTTCTGTTACTGGGGTGAATGCTGGCGTGAATATTTCTTTTACTGGGGTGAATGCTGGCGTGAATATTTCTGTTACTGGGATGAATGCTGGCGTGAATATTTCTGTTACTGGGGTGAATGCTGGCGTGAATGTTTCTGTTACTGGGGTGAATGCTGGCGTGAATATTTCTGTTACTGGGGTGAATGCTGGCGTGAATATTTCTGTTACTGGGGTGAATGCTGGCGTGAATGTTTCTGTTACTGGGGTGAATGTTGGCGTGAATATTTCTGTTACTGGGGTGAATGGTGGCGTGAATATTTCTGTTACTGGGGTGAATGCTGGCGTGAATGTTTCTGTTACTGGGGTGAATGCTGGCGTGAATATTTCTGTTACTGGGGTGAATGCTGGCGTGAATATTTCTGTTACTGGGGTGAATGCTGGCGTGAATATTTCTGTTACTGGGGTGAATGCTGGCGTGAATGTTTCTGTTACTGGGGTGAATGCTGGCGTGATTATTTCTGTTACTGGGGTGAATGCTGGCGTGATTATTTCTGTTACTGGGGTGAATGCTGGTGTGATTATTTCTGTTACTGGGGTGAATGCTGGCGTGAATATTTCTGTTACTGGGGTGAATGCTGGCGTGATTATTTCTGTTACTGGGGTGAATGCTGGCGTGAATGTTTCTGTTACTGGGGTGAATGCTGGCGTGAATATTTCTGTTACTGGGGTGAATGCTGGCGTGATTATTTCTGTTACTGGGGTGAATGCTGGCGTGAATATTTCTGTAACTGGGGTGAATGCTGGCGTGAATATTTCTGTTACTGGGGTGAATGCTGGCGTGAATGTTTCTGTTACTGGGGTGAATGCTGGCGTGAATATTTCTGTTACTGGGGTGAATGCTGGCGTGAATATTTCTGTTACTGGGGTGAATGCTGGCGTGAATATTTCTGTGACTGGGGTGAATGCTGGCGTGAATGTTTCTGTTACTGGGGTGAATGCTGGCGTGATTATTTCTGTTACTGGGGTGAATGCTGGCGTGAATATTTCTGTTACTGGGGTGAATGCTGGCGTGAATATTTCTGTTACTGGGGTGAATGCTGGCGTGATTATTTCTGTTACTGGGGTGAATGCTGGCGTGAATGTTTCTGTTACTGGGATGAATGCTGGCGTGAATGTTTCTGTTACTGGTGTGAATGCTGGCGTGAATGTTTCTGTTAATGGGGTGAATGCTGGCGTGAATGTTTCTGTTAATGGGGTGAATGCTGGCGTGAATATTTCTGTTACTGGGATGAATGCTGGCGTGAATGTTTCTGTTACTGGGATGAATGCTGGCGTGAATGTTTCTGTTACTGGGATGAATGCTGGCGTGAATATTTCTGTTACTGGTGTGAATGCTGGCGTGAATGTTTCTGTTAATGGGGTGAATGCTGGCGTGAATGTTTCTGTTAATGGGGTGAATGCTGGCGTGAATATTTCTGTTACTGGGATGAATGCTGGCGTGAATGTTTCTGTTACTGGGATGAATGCTGGCGTGAATGTTTCTGTTACTGGGATGAATGCTGGCGTGAATATTTCTGTTACTGGGATGAATGCTGGCGTGAATGTTTCTGTTACTGGGGTGAATGCTTGAGTGGGTTGTTTTTGTCACGTGCAGGTGAGCTGAGGTCTGCACGGCGTTTTTCTCGCTGCTTAACTGTTTTATAACATTTCTGTGCAGAGTAAAACACTTTTGGGTGAAGTTACGCTGAGCCCAGCAACACACACACTGCAACAGCAAAAGCAGCTCTGTTTCAAAACATTTGTTAAACTTCCTTTATTTTGTTTCAACATTACAAACGGTGCAAAAACGCTATTAATGCACATACTTGTAGTAAGAAACTACATGGGTATTTGACTTTAATATTTGGAAAAATTATATTTTATGAAGAGGCATACATAATCTTTATATACACAACATTCTGCTGTTCTGTTGGCCCAACCAAAACCCAGGAGGACCGGACCCTCCAGACGACACCCCCCCAGGACAGGCCAGCCCCCACCCCAACGTCCCTGCCCCACACACCTGACACCAGGGCGCCACCACCTCTACCACCCCCTACCCCACCACCACGCTCACACACACACTCCCCACACACCTACCCCAACACCCCCATGTACTCCCCCCCACACACACATACACCCACCCACTTCGCTCTCCGACCTTACGTACCCACACTCACTCTTCCCTCGACCCCCAGCACTCTTCTCCCTCTACCGTCCACACATCCCCCCACCTCCTGATACCCTCTAACACACACATACACTCCCCCCACATACCTGCACCAACCCCTCCCTCCACCCCACACATACGCCCCCACCTCCCTATACCCCCAATACCCCATACAGTCACCCCCTTACATGTCCAGCCCCGCCCATCCCTCTGACCTATCACACTTCCGCCCTTCCTTCCATCAGCCCCTCACGACCATCCCTACTAGACACTCACGAGCATGCCACTCCTTCCCCATCCCCCTTTCCTCCAACCACTTACCCACATCTCCTCCCCTCTTCCAGCCCAAGTTCCTCCCTCCCACATTTCCTCTTTCACATTCTCATTCATTATTCTCACATACCAACCTCACGCCTGCCCATGCCCCCGTGCCTCCTGAGTGGTAGCCCGGGCTGGGGGAGGAGCCGCGAGCTCCAAGCCCCCAACACGTTCCTCCCCACCCCACCCACCCTCCATCCCCCACCCCCGGACGCAGCAGGCCAGGCATCCCCCGAGCCAGCAGATCCCCCCGCAATGCAGCCGGCCTTAACCACTAGCACGTGAAGCAGCCACTACTCCCCCTCTCCCCAGTAGCGCCCGGGAGTCCGGGGTAGAAAAGGACCCCGTTTCCCTCCCCCCTCCCCGCTCATGACTGTGTGTGTAAGATGTGTGTTGTTTGCAGTTAAAACTAAGAGGTAGTGCCAAGTCATGCCGGGAGTGGGGTCGCGTAGGCGGTATGACCACCCAACCGCCCCGCCCCCTCCTTCCACACACTATATGGCCCGCCCCTCAGAAGTGGTTGTGAGCTGTTGTTATTTTATGTGTTTAGGTGTCTAAGTGTGGTTAAAACTGGGGAACAGGCTGTCTCTAGACGTGGCAAGCAAAGGCACTTTGTTTGCCGCTTGACACGCGGCAAACGCGTGTCTCCCCAGGGTTTTGGGGAGACACGCACCCTCCCCAAAACCCTACGTGTGTGTGTGTGTGAGGTAGAGCAGGGGGGGGAGAGGTCTTGGGAAAGGAGACCAGGGGGGTATGAATCCCCCCCCCCCCCCCCCCCTGGAAGAAGAGCCGTTACCGGAATTAGGTACCCCTGCCTCCCGGGATCCCCCCAGGGCAGAAAGGGGCAGGCATGGCCGCCCCCACGACCAGGCGACCGGCATTCACCACAGAGGGGCCAGCCTTGGCCCCTGGGGGCACCCGACCACCCCAGGCCAGGGAGGGGGAAAAGAGGTGGGGGCGAACAAGGTCAGCGGAGGGGCCAGAGTCACCGGCCCATTATCCCCAGGCCCTGCAGACCCCCCAAGAGGCACGCAGAGCTGCTTTTTTTTTTTTTTTTTCTTTCCCCTCCGCTTTCCTCCCCCATTCTATCCTATCACCCCCACACCCTACTTCAAACAACCCACAACTTTACCCCCGTCAGCACTCCCCCATCCTCCTCCCACCCCTCCTGCATAGCCAGCTAGTCCCTGTACATCCGCCTCCCTGGTACCAATGCCCACCCTCTCTAAACCCAAGCCCGCACCCCCACCCAGGCCGTGACATGCACAATCCTACAATCCTCCAACCCCGCCAGAACCCCCGCCCCGTCACCCACCCACACACCTCCCTCATTCACTCAGCTGCCCCGCATCCGATCCCTTCACAGATCCATCCCTGCTCCCCACCCAAACCCCTCCAACCCGATACCCACAAACCCCACCAATGCATCACCACTCCCACACTCAAACATTCATCTCCCATGCAACTTCACCCACCCCTTCATCTCCATACACTCCCACAGACAACCATACACACATCCCCCTGCATTCATGTCCCCCCTCCAGTCGTACACCCACCCACATACACCATGGATGGGGACCACGGGGCCACCAACCCCCCCCCACGCCACGAGTCCACCACACCCAGCCCCCGGACCAGGCGAGACCAACCCGCACGAGATCATTCGTGCAGGTCAGTCCCAACCAACACAGCGGCCGGGCAGGACAGGCACCCGGCGCGGAAAAGACCCGGCCACCCCGCAACCCCCACCCCCACACATACACCTCTACTGACACACACACCCGCACGCACATAGCAGAGGCGCCCCGGCCCTCGGTGCAGTGACTAGACACCAGGACGTGAGGACCAGCCAAAACCAGAGGAGGGCGCGTCCCGGACCCCCCCAGTGCTGAGTCGGGCCCCCCGGCCCAGGAGACAGGGGCCACCCCCGAGCACCAGGGCCCAGGACCCCCCGCTCCTGGATAGCCCCAGCCACCCGGCGCAACCAGTCAGGGTCCTACCAGCGACCGCCCACCGCCGCAGAGCAGCCCCAACCGCTGACCCCCATCCCCCCCATCCGGCTGGATACAGCCCCGCTCCAGCTGCAAGGCATTAAATTGCAGTGCTGGTAAATCAGCGTTGGTGCCATCCAGGACACGTCACTGTCAAGGAGAAGATCTGCACAAGAGACATGGAACTGTTAGCTGTGAGTTTTCGTCCATATTATCTACCCAGAGAGTTTGCCTGTGTTATTCTGGTAGCGGTTTATATAATACCAGGTACCGCACCAGAGACAGCCTGTGATGTCATCAGCTCCGTCGTGGCTAAACTACAAACACAGCATCCAAACTCATTCATGGCGATCTCTGGAGACTTCAACAACGTCTCCCTCTCTGCTACGTTGCCAATTTTCCAACTGTTTGTCAGCTGCTCCACCAGAGAAAATAAGATGTTGGACTTATTTTATGCAAATACTGAGAATGCATACAGCTCCTCTGCCCTGCCTCCTTTAGGAAGATCAGATCATAATCTGGTTCTTCTCACCTCCACCTACAAACCCCGATGCGGGGCAGCATTATCAGTCTCAGACAGGTGTAGTATTCAGTTTGGTCTCAGACTAGTGTGGTGTTCAGTTTGGTCTCAGACTGGTGTAGTATTCAGTTTGGTCTCAGACTGGTGTAGTATTCAGTTTGGTCTCAGACTGGTGTAGTATTCAGTTTGGACTCAGACTAGTGTAGTGTTCAGTTTGGTCTCAGACTGGTGTAGTGTTCAGTTTGGTCTCAGACTGGTGTAGTATTCACTTTGGTCTCAGACTGGTGTAGTATTCACTTTGGTCTCAGACTGGTGTAGTATTCAGTTTGGTCTCAGACTAGTGTAGTGTTCAGTTTGGTCTCAGACTGGTGTAGTATTCAGTTTGGTCTCAGACTGGTGTAGTATTCAGTTTGGTCTCAGACTAGTGTATTATTCAGTTTGGTCTCAGACTGGTGTAGTATTCAGTTTGGTCTCAGACTGGTGTAGTATTCAGTTTGGTCTCAGACTGGTGTAGTATTCAGTTTGGTCTCAGACTAGTGTAGTATTCAGTTTGGTCTCAGACTGGTGTAGTATTCAGTTTGGTCTCAGACTGGTGTAGTATTCAGTTTCGTCTCAGACTGGTGTAGTATTCAGTTTGGTCTCAGACTGGTGTAGTATTCAGTTTGGTCTTAGACTAGTGTAGTATTCAGTTTGGTCTCAGACTAGAGTAGTATTCAGTTTGGTCTCAGACTAGTGTAGCATTCAGTTTGGTCTAGACTAGTGTAGTATTCAGTTTGGTCTCAGACTAGTGTAGTATTCAGTTTGGTCTCAGACTGGTGTAGTATTCAGATTGGTCTCAGACTGGTTTAGTATTCAGTTTGTCTCAGACTGGTGTAGTCTTCAGTTTGGTCTCAGACTAGTGTAGTATTCAGTTTGGTCTTAGACTAGTGTAGTATTCAGTTTGGTCTCAGACTGGTGTACTATTCAGTTTGGTCTTAGACTGGTGTAGTATTCAGTTTGGTCTCAGACTGGTGTAGTATTCATTTGGTCTCAGACTAGTGTAGTATTCAGTTTGGTCTTAGACTGGTGTAGTATTCAGTTTGGTCTAAGACTGGTGTAGTATTCAGTTTGGTCTCAGACTGGTGTAGTATTTAGTTTGGTCTAAGACTAGTGTCGTATTCAGTTTTGTCTCAGACTGGTGTAGTATTCAGTTTGGTCTTAGACTAGTGTAGTGTTCAGTTTGGTCTCAGACTGGTGTAGTATTCAGTTTGGCTCAGACTGGTGTAGTATTCAGTTTGGTCTTGACTAGTGTAGTATTCAGTTTGATCTCAGACTAGGTATATTAGTTTGTCTAGACTGGTGTAGTATTAGTTGGTCTCAGACTAGTGTAGTATTCAGTTTGGTCTCAGACTAGTGTAGTATTCAGTTTGGTCTCAGATAGTGTAGTATTCAGTTTGATCTCAGACTAGTGTAGTATTCAGTTTGGTCTCAGACTGGTGTAGTATTCAGTTTGGTCTAGACTGGTGTAGTATTCAGTTTGGTCTCAGACTAGTGTAGTATTCAGTTTAGTCTCAGACGAGTGTAGTATTCAGTTTGGTCTCAGACTGGTGTAGTATTCAGTTTGGTCTCAGACTGGTGTAGTATTCAGTTTGGTCTCAGACTGGTGTAGTATTCAGTTTGGTCTTAGACTAGTGTAGTGTTCAGTTTGGTCTTAGACTGGTGTACTATTCAGTTTGGTCTTAGACTGGTGTAGTATTCACTTTGGTCTCAAACTGCTGTAGTATTCAGTTTGGTCTCAGACTAGTGTAGTATTCAGTTTGGTCTCAGACTGGTGTAGTATTCAGTTTGGTCTCAGACTGGTATAGTATTCAGTTTGGTCTCAGACTGGTGTAGTATTCAGTTTAGTCTCAGACTAGTGTAGTATTCAGTTTGGTCTCAGACTGGTGTAGTACTCAGTTTGGTCACAGACTGGTGTAGTATTCAGTTTGGTCTCAGACTGTGTAGTATTCAGTTTCGTCAAAGATTTAGTATTCAGTTTGGTCTCAGACTATGTAGTATTCAGTTTGTCTCAGACTGGTGTAGTATTCAGTTTGGTCTCAGACTGGTGTAGTATTCAGTTTGGTCTCAGACTAGTGTAGTATTCAGTTTGGTCTCAGACTGGTGTAGTATTCATTTGGTCTTAGACTGGTGTAGTATTCAGTTTGGTCTCAGACTGGTGTAGTATTCAGTTTGTCTAAGACTAGTGTAGTATTCAGTTTGGTCTCAGACTGGTGTAGTATTCAGTTTGGTCTTAGACTAGTGTAGTATTCAGTTTGTCTCAGACTGGTGTAGTATTCAGTTTGACTCAGACTGTTAGTATTCAGTTTGTCTGATATGTATATTCAGTTTGTTAGACTATATATTCAGTTTGTCTAACTGGTGTAGTATTCAGATTGTCTCAGACTGGTGTAGTATTCAGTTTGGTCTCAGACTAGTGTAGTATTCAGTTTGGTCTCAGACTAGTGTAGTATTCAGTTTGGTCTCAGACTGGTGTAGTATTCAGTTTGGTCTCAGACTGGTGTAGTATTAGTTTGGTCTCAGACTGGTGTAGTATTAGTTTCTAGACTAGTGTAGTATTCAGTTTGGTCTTAGATAGTGTAGTATTCAGTTTGGTCTCAGACTGGTGTAGTATTCAGTTTGGTCTCAGACTGGTGTAGTATTCAGTTTGGTCTCAGACTGGTGTAGTATTCAGTTTGGTCTTAGACTAGTGTAGTATTCATTTGTCTCAGACTGTGTAGTATTATTTGGTCTCAGACTGGTGTAGTATTCACTTTGGTCTCAGACTGGTGTAGTATTCAGTTTGGTCTCAGACTAGTGTAGTATTCAGTTTGGTCTCAGACTGGTGTAGTATTCAGTTTGGTCTCAGACTGGTGTAGTATTCAGTTTGGTCTCAGACTGGTGTAGTATTCAGTTTGGTCTCAGACTAGTTAGTATTAGTTTGTCTAGACTATTAGTATTCAGTTTGTCTAACTTTATATTAGTTTGTCTAATTATCTAATATATTCATTGTCTCAACTAGGTAGTATTCAGTTTGGTCTCAGACTGGTGTAGTATTCAGTTTGGTCTCAGACTGGTGTAGTATTCAGTTTGTCTCAGACTAGTGTAGTATTCAGTTTGTCTAGACTAGTGTAGTATTCAGTTTGGTCTCAGACTGTGTAGTATTAGTTTGGTCTCAGACTGGTGTATATCAGTTTGGTCTTAACTGTTATATTCAGTTAGTCTAACTAGTGTAGTATCGTTTGTCCTCAATAGTATTCAGTTTGTCTCAGACTGGTGTAGCATTCAGTTTGGTCTCAGACTGGTGTAGTATTCAGTTTGGTCTCAGACTAGTGTAGTATTCACTTTGGTCTCAGACTGGTGTAGTATTCAGTTTGGTCTCAGATGGTGTAGTATTCATTTGGTCTCAGACTGGTGTAGTATTCAGTTTGGTCTCAGACTAGTGTAGTATTCAGTTTGGTCTCAGACTAGTGTATTATTCAGTTTGGTCTCAGACTGGTGTAGTATTCAGTTTGGTCTTAACTATATTAGATATTAGTTTGTCTAACTATTCTCAGACTAGTGTAGTATTCAGTTTGTCTAGACTAGTGTAGTATTCATTTGGTCTCAATAACCTTGGTCTAATGTGTAGTATTCAGTTTGGTCTAAGACTAGTGTATATTCAGTTTGTCTCAGACTGGTGTAGTATTAGTTTTTATGTTCAGATGTTTAGTTTGTCTATATTCTTTGTCTCAACTTATATTAGTTTGGTCTCAGACTAGTGTAGTATTCAGTTTGGTCTCAGACTGGTTAGCATATTTGTTAATTGTAGTATTCAGTTTGGTCTCAGTGTGTAGTCTCAATTATCAGTTTGGTCTCAGACTAGTGTAGTATTCAGTTTGGTCTTAGACTGGTGTATTATTCAGTTTGGTCTCAGACTGGTGTAGTATTCAGTTTGGTCTCAGACTGGTGTAGTATTCAGTTTGGTCTCAGACTAGTGTAGTATTCAGTTTGGTCTCAGACTAGTGTAGTATTCAGTTTGGTCTCAGACTAGTGTAGTATTCAGTTTGGTCTCAGACAGGTGTAGTATTCAGTTTGGTCTCAGACTGGTGTAGTATTAGATTCAACTGGTGTAGATTCATTTGCTAGACTAGTGTAGTATTCAGTTTGGTCTCAGAATAGTGTAGTATTCAGTTTGGTCTAGACTGGTGTAGTATTCAGTTTGGTCTCAGACTGGTGTAGTATTCAGTTTGGTCTCAGACTGGTGTAGTATTCAGTTTGGTCTTAGACTAGTGTAGTATTCAGTTTGGTCTCAGACTAGTGTAGTATTCAGTTTGGTCTAGACTGGTGTAGTATTCAGTTTGGTCTCAGACTAGTGTAGTATTCAGTTTGGTCTCAGACTGGTATAGTATTCAGTTTGGTCTCAGACTGGTGTAGTATTCAGTTTGTCTCAGACTAGTGTAGTATTCAGTTTGGTCTCAGACTAGTGTAGTATTCAGTTTGGTCTCAGACTGGTGTAGTATTCAGTTTGGTCTCAGATATATATTAGTTTATCCTGGTCTAACTGGTGTAGTATTCAGTTTGGTCTAGACTGGTGTAGTATTCATTTGGTCTCAGACTAGTGTAGTATTCAGTTTGGTCTAGACTGGTGTAGTATTCATTTGGTCTAGACTGGTTAGTATTCAGTTTGTCTAGACTTTTCAATGTAATTGTTAGATGTTAGTATTCAGTTTGGTCTTAGACTAGTGTAGTATTCATTTGGTCTCAGACTAGTGTAGTATTATTTTGCTCAGATGGATATCAGTTGGTCTATATATTATTTGTCTAACTAGTATTGTTTAACTTATATTCATTGTCTCAACTAGTGTAGTATTCAGTTTGGTCTTAGACTAGTGTAGTGTTCAGTTTGATCTCCGAATAGTGTCCTATTCAGTTTTGTCTCAGACTGGTGTAGTATTCAGTTTGGTCTCAGACTGGTGTATTATTCAGTTGGTCTCAGACTGGTGTATTATTCAGTTGGTCTCAGACTAGTGTAGTATTAGTTTGCTCAGACTAGTGTAGTATTCAGTTTGGTCTCAGACTGGTGTAGTATTCAGTTTGGTCTCAGACTGGTGTAGTATTCAGTTTGGTCTCAGACTGGTGTAGTATTCAGTTTGGTCTTAGACTAGTGTAGTATTCAGTTTGGTCTCAGACTGGTGTAGTATTCAGTTTGGTCTCAGACTGGTGTAGTATTCACTTTGGTCTCAGACTGGTGTAGTATTCAGTTTGGTCTCAGACTAGTGTAGTATTAAATTTGGTCTCAGACTGGTGTAGTATTCAGTTTGGTCTCAGACTGGTAAGTATTCAGTTTGGTCTCAGACTGGTTAGTATTCAGTTTGGTCTCAGACTAGTGTAGTATTCAGTTTGGTCTCAGACTGGTGTAGTATTCAGTTTGGTCTCAGACTGGTGTAGTATTCAGTTTGGTCTCAGACTGGTGTAGTATTAGTTTGTACCTTTGGTCTCAGACTAGTGTAGTATTCAGTTTGGTCTCAGACTGTGTAGTATTCGCTTTGGTCTCAGACTGGTGTAGTATTCACTTTGGTCTCAGACTAGTGTAGTATTCAGTTTGGTCTCAGACTAGTGTAGTATTCAGTTTGGTCTCAGACTAGTGTAGTATTCAATTTGGTCTCAGACTGGTGTAGTATTCAGTTTGGTCTTAATGTGTAGTATTCAGTTGGTCTCAGATAGTGTAGTATTAGTTTGTTTGTGTTTTCTCAATAGTGTAGTATTCAGTTTGGTCTAACTGGTGTAGTATTCAGTTTGGTCTCAGACTGGTGTAGTATTCAGTTTGGTCTCAAACTAGTGTAGTATTCGCTTTGGTCTCAGACTGGTGTAGTCTTCAGTTTGGTCTCAGACTGGTGTAGTATTCAGTTTGGTCTCAGACTGGTGTAGTATTCAGTTTGGTCTCAGACTAGTGTAGTATTCAGTTTGGTCTCAGACTGGTGTATTATTCAGTTTGGTCTCAGACTGGTGTAGTATTCAGTTTGGTCTTAGACTAGTGTAGTTTCAGTTTGGTCCGACTGTGTAGTATTCAGTTTGGTCTCGACTGGTGTAGTATTCAGTTTGGTCTTAGACTGTTGTAGTATTCAGTTTGGTCTCAGACTAGTGTAGTGTTCAGTTTGGTCTCAGACTAGTGTAGTATTCAGTTTGATCTCAGACTGTGTAGTTTTCAGTTTGGTCTCAGACTGGTGTACTATTCAGTTTGGTCTAAGACTAGTGTTGTATTCAGTTTTGTGTCAGACTGGTGTAGTATTCAGTTTGGTCTTAGACTGTGTAGTATTCAGTTGGTCTCAGACTGGTGTAGTATTCAGTTTGGTCTAAGACTAGTGTAGTATTCAGTTTGGTCTCAGACTAGTGTCGTATTCAGTTTGGTCTCAGACTGGTGTAGTATTCAGTTTGGTCTCAGACTGGTGTAGTATTCAGTTTGGTCTCAACTGGTGTAGTATTCAGTTTGGTCTTAGACTGGTGTAGTATTAGTTTGGTCTAGATTTCTATTCAGTTTGGTCTCAGACTAGTGTAGTATTCAGTTTGGTCTCAGACTGGTGTAGTATTCGGTTTGGTCTCAGACTGGTGAAGTATTTAGTTTTGTTTCATACCGGTGTTGTTCAGTTTGGTCTCAGACTGGTGTAGTATTCAGTTTGGTCTTAGACTAGTGTAGTATTCAGTTTGGTCTCAGACTAGTGTAGTATTCAGTTTGGTCTCAGACTGGTGTAGTATTCAGTTTGGTCTCAGACTAGTGGAGTATTCAGTTTGGTCTTAGACTAGTGTAGTATTCAGTTTGATCTCAGAATAGTGTAGTATTCAGTTTGGTCTCGATGTGTATATTCTTTGTCTTAACTAGTGTATATTCAGTTTGGTCTCAGACTGGTGTATTATTCATTTGGTCAAGATAGTTAGTATTCATTTTGGTCTCAGACTAGTGTAGTATTCCGTTTGGTCTCAGACTGGTGTAGTATTCAGTTTGGTCTCAGACTCGTGTAGTATTCAGTTTGGTCTCAGACTACTGTAGTATTCAGTTTGGTCTCAGACTGGTGTAGTATTCAGTTTGGTCTCAGACTGGTGTAGTATTCACTTTGGTCTCAGACTTTGTAGTATTCAATTTGGTCTTAGACTAGTGTAGTGTTCAGTTTGGTCTCAGACTGGTGTAGTATTCAGTTTGGTCTCATAATGGTGTAGTATTCACTTTGGTCTCAGACTGGTGTAGTGTTCAGTTTGGTCTCAGACTGGTGTAGTGTTCAGTTTGGTCTTAGACTGGTGTAGTATTCAGTTTGGTCTCAGACTGGTGTAGTATTCAGTTTGGTCTCAGACTAGTGTAGTATTCAGTTTGGTCTTAGACTAGTGTAGTATTCAGTTTGGTCTCAGACTGGTGTAGTATTCAGTTTGGTCTAAGACTAGTGTAGTATTCAGTTTGGTCTCAGACTAGTGTAGTATTCAGTTTGGTCTTAGACTAGTGTAGTGTTCAGTTTGGTCTAAGACTAGTGTAGTGTTCAGTTTGGTCTCAGACTAGTGTAGTATTCAGTTTGGTCTTAGACTAGTGTAGTATTCAGTTTGGTCTCAGACTGGTGTAGTATTCAGTTTGGTCTCAGACTGGTGTAGTATTCAGTTTGGTCTCAGACTGGTGTAGTATTCAGTTTGGTCTCAGACTAGTGTAGTATTCAGTTTGGTCTCAGACTGGTGTAGTATTCAGTTTGGTCTCAGACTAGTGTAGTATTCAGTTTGGTCTCAGAATAGCGTAGTATTTAGTTTGGTCTCGTACTAGTGTAGTATTTAGTTTGGTCTCAGACTGGTGTAGTATTCAGTTTGGTCTCAGACTGGTGTAGTCTTCAGTTTGGTCTTAGACTGGTGTAGTATTCAGTTTGGTCTCAGACTGGTGTAGTAGTCAGTTTGGTCTTTGACTAGTGTAGTGTTCAGTTTGGTCTAACTGTCTATTCATTTGGTCTCAGACTGGTGTATATTTTTTGGTCTCAGACTGGTGTAGCATTCACTTTGGTCTCAGACTAGTGTAGTATTCAGTTTGGTCTTAGACTAGTGTAGTATTCAGTTTGGTCTCAGACTGGTGTAGTATTCACTTTGGTCTCAGACTGGTGTAGTATTCACTTTGGTCTCAGACTAGTGTAGTGTTCAGTTTGGTCTCAGACTAGTGTAGTATTCAGTTTGGTCTCAGACTTGTGTAGTATTCAGTTTGGTCTTAGACTAGTGTAGTATTCAGTTTGGTCTCAGACTAGTGTAGTATTCAGTTTGGTCTCAGACTGGTGTAGTATTCACTTTGGTCTCAGACTGGTGTAGTATTCAGTTTGGTCTCAGACTAGTGTAGTATTCACTTTGGTCTCAGACTGGTGTAGTGTTCAGTTTGGTCTCAGACTGGTAGAGTATTCAGTTTGGCCTCAGACTGGTGTAGTATTCACTTTGGTCTCAGACTAGTGTTGTATTCAGTTTGGTCTCAGGCTGGTGTAGTATTCAGTTTGGTCTCAGACTGTTGTAGTATTCAGTTTCGTCTCAGACTGGTGTAGTGTTCAGGTTGGTCTCAGACTAGTGTAGTATTCAGTTTGGTCTCAGACTGGTGTAGTGTTCAGTTTGGTCTTAGACTAGTGTAGTATTCAGTTTCGTCAAAGACTCGTGTAGTGTTCATTTTGTTCTCAGACTAGTGTCGTATTCCGTTTGGTCTCAGACTGGTGTAGTATTCAGTTTGGTCTCAGACTGGTGGAGCATTCACTTTGGTCTCAGACCGGTGTAGTATTCAGTTTGGTTTCAGACTGGTGTAGTATTCAGTTTGGTCTCAGACTGGTGTAGTATTCAGTTTGGTCTCAGACTGGTGTAGTATTCAGTTTGGTCTTAGACTAGTGTAGTGTTCAGTTTGGTCTTAGACTAGTGTAGTATTCAGTTTGGTCTCAGACTGGTGTAGTATTCAGTTTGGTCTCAGACTGGTGTAGTATTCAGTTTGGTCTCAGACTGGTGTAGTATTCAGTTTGGTATCAGACTGGTGTAGTATTCAGACTGTTGTAGTATTCAGTTTGGTTTCAGACTGGTGTAGTATTCAGTTTGGTCTCAGACTGGTGTAGTATTCAGTTTGGTCTCAGACTGGTGTATTATTTAGACTGGTGTAGTATTCAGTTTGGTCTCAGACTGATGTAGTATTCAGTTTGGTCTCAGACTGGTGTAGTATTCAGTTTGGTCTCAGACTGGTGTAGTATTCAGTTTGGTCTCAGACTGGTGTAGTATTCAGTTAGGTCTCAGACGAGTGTAGTATTCAGTTTGGTCTCAGACTGGTGTAGTATTCAGTTTGGTCTCAGACTAGTGTAGTGTTCAGTTTGGTCTCAGACTGGTGTAGTATTCAGTTTGCTTTTCAGACTGATGTAGTGTTCAGTTTGGTCTCCGACTGGTGTAGTATTCAGTTTGGTCTCAGACTGGTGTATTATTCAGACTGGTGTAGTATTCAGTTTGGTCTTAGACTGATGTAGTATTCAGTTTGGTCTCAGACTGGTGTAGTATTCAGTTTGGTCTCAGAGTGGCGTAGTATTCAGTTTGGTCTCAGACTGGTGCTAGTATTCAGTTTGGTCTTGAGACTGGTGTAGTGTTCAGTTTGGTCTCAGACTGGTGTAGTATTCACTTTGGTCTCAGTGTGGTGTAGTATTCAGTTTGGTCTCAGACTAGTGTAGTATTCAGTTTGGTCTCAGACTATTGTAGTATTCAGTTTGGTCTCAGACTAGTGTAGTATTCAGTTTGGTCTCAGACTGGTGTAGTATTCAGTTTGGTCTCAGACTGTTGTAGTATTCAGTTTGGTCTCAGACTGGTGTAGTGTTCAG